>JAJTUV010001996.1:0-217229 GCA_021653895.1 Mastomys natalensis
AAAACGCATACCCAAATCCTTATATTAGATCACATGACCCTCTTGAACTCTGTATGGTTTTCTTTGACGAATACCAGTGTTGCATGAGGGCCTCCCAAAGCATAGCATTTTATGTCACATGACACTGTGACAGCTCATAAATGGTTTATAACTGTCAGGTTGCTACCACGGAACAAATGCAGCTCCAATTGAGCCTTTAGGATTTCCTGGAGCCTGCCATAGAAGTTAGACAATCCTGTAGGTCAGCTCAGTTGTAGAACTGGCTGGCTGCATACAATCCAGGGACAAGGCTCACACACTGGCTCTTGACAGCTCTGTCAACATAGTATTTCTCGTAGGGTGAGGCACTCTCCAAGAATTTTCTCATTGCTCTTAGGCATCAAGGCACTTTGCAGGCACAGCAAGCATTGTAGTTCCTATTCCAAGTCCTTTTGTGTGTGTGGATTTACTTGCTGAGAACATTCAGAAATCTCACCTGTGCTTTTCCTGTCTCCCTCCTAACCACAAAGCAAAGTAGTTAACACTGTGCTGTTAATTCCAGATCCTTTCGTTTCTAGACGCTGCTCGAGCATCCCACAACTAGAATCCATTATTTCATCAAAATAATTTATTTCTTAAGAACAAATCTCATTTCTCTATTCCTAATATCTAACTAGTCCTTCTGGCTGAGAATCCCACAGAAGTAGGACAGAGCTGGGCAGGTGAGGAGTCTTATCAAACCACATGTCTGGGACGTTTAGAATATAAAACTGCCTTCTGTCGGTGTTTGGTGCTTCGTAATGGAAGTGATGTCTGTGCTGACACCAGGGGATTTAAATTTTTACTAAATTTGCACAACTTTCCCTTTGAACAAAATATCATATTTAAGTAAGTACTCTCACACAAAGACAGACATCAATATTATGTGTGTGTTAAACAGTTTATTGCCTTTCATATAACTCATATGATGAGATTCAGCACTGACTGTCCCATAATGAAAAATATACTTGTAGCACTGGTAACATCATGTGCCCCAGTTTAAAGTCACTGCTGTCCTTTAATATCCACATTCACTGTACCCATTGGCAAGATGGAGACATGCATAATCCCAGTATTTCCATAGAGAGACATGGCGAAAATAATCTGAACAGAAAATATCTGGCAACATCAGGCACACATCTGGTCATACAAATACAGTTTTAATTGTTGGCTTTGGCATGGCTGGCATTAAATTTTAACAGGCAGCAGTAGTTACTTTGGGTTAATGTGAAACAGTGAATCAGAAATCTCACACACTCAATGGTAAGCCTACTGCATTCATGCCAGGGAAAAGTGTGCCCCTTTCTTCTCTCACAGTTCTCATTCCCTTTGACACTGTGCTCTGTCAGTGATGGGAGCTGAGGGAAATTACACAGCCTTCCCACCCGCCTCAGCCTATGGCCAGCCCGGTAGCTTGGCCACTTTGTGTGGCCTGTTGGTACAAGTCCTCCATAGCGCCAACAGTGTGGGAGCTTTTCCCTCTTCACTAGCCAAGCAAGGGTTGACAATCAAAATGTCACTGATTTTTTTTTTTTGTTTTAAAGCATTCTTTCAACAAAATTAGATGTGTATAAAAGGAAGCTATAGAGACAAGGAAGAGAGTGACAGATTTAAGGCTTACCTGTCATTCGATTCCCCTTAGAATTCCTGAATTTTTGTGGCAAAAGGACTTTGTCACTATGTAGAGCATGCGGCATAATTACTGGCTGCTGCCCAGTAGCAGTGGTTGTGGAGGGAGCCTGACCACGCCAGCTTCTGTAACATCTATTTGGCGAACTTTGTCTGCCGATTTTGGTTAGCAGCCCAGGTTTGTATTTAATCGGATTCATTTCATTCATCTGTGTTGTATTTTAGTTCACAGTACTTGAGGCTATATATAAAATAGAAAATGAAGTAGAATAAATTTCTATGTATGATACAGATCATCTAATAAATAATATACAAGGATACATTTTTCCTTTTTATGTTTATGCACCTTGCTGTATTAAAATTAGATATTAGGTTCCTCTGGGAATTTTGAAAGAAGAATTTCTTGAGAACAATAGTGATTTTCATTGAATTTAAAAAGACTGTTCCAATAGTAGAATGATAGCTACTGTGTGAATTTACCCCATAGTGCCCAAAGCCAAGCCTATTACTGACTTGGGACTTAGGGGGTATTTAAATCCATTATAATGAATTGGGCCCCTGAAATATTAATGAAGTTCCCAACTCTCCAAAAATTACCTGAAGGTTTCAATAAAGAACCATATACCTGCACCTTTGCTAGCATCGTATATCATAAGTTGTAACTTCTTAATAATTAGTGCAATTCTTTAAGGGCTAGCTTTACCTGCAACCACCCATCTGTGGATGCTGTAGCTTGTCACTTTACTCTCAGAGCAGGCGCCATGCCTAGTTCCAAGTGGGTTATAAATGACTCCTCTTGTGGAATCTAAAACAGCTGATTTCGGAGGAGTTAAGAGAGGGACTAGGAAGCCTCAGGGAAGGTGTTGGCATGGTTTACCCATGGGCATGACAATACAACTCCAAGGAAGCAGCCCCAGGGCCCTGTGCCTGGGTAGCTGACTCCAAATGGCCATGGTGTGCTGTGTTTTTAATTGAGTGTGTGTGCCTGTTAAAATAACTAACATTTTCAAAATATAAAATACAAAAAATCTCATCAACAATTTACATTATGTGAGAAACATTAAATGATGTTATCAGTAGGGAAAGGCAAATTTCACTTAGCGTGAATAAAGCTAGGACATTTTGAATTATGAAAACATATATTATACTTAATCAAACCCCAATAATTTGGGAGCCATAAAACCCAAAGCAGTCATGAAAGTCACAGTCAAAAGCATGGCAAGTCGCAGCCGTATTCTTCGGCTATCTATCTGAAGCCTTAAGACCTTCTTTTAATTAGGTAAAGAATTAAGAAAAAAAAATATTGTCTAGCATAAGTCTTTGTTTGGGACTTATTAGATGGTAGCTGAGCAGTTTAAGCTGTCATTTTCAATTTCTGTAAGATAATTAAGTAATATTCCAAGTAGAGTCACATCTCCAGTGCTGGGAGGTAGAGGGGTGTCTCAAGCATCCCTCTGAGGTCCCCACTGTGTTGCTTCATCCACTTAGCACTTACACTGACTTCCCAATAGAGGAAAATAAGATAGCCTAAAAAGGAAGAGACTTTGGGTATCCATCCTTCCACTCTGGACCTCATGTCTTCTCCAGACTTTCCTCCTCATGAGCCTCCAGCCCAAGATTCACCTGCTATTCCATGATAAGCAAAACTTTGTTGCCATCAGCCAGAAAAGTATCCCTGCTTACTAAAGTGCAGGGATCCTAGATGAATCCTGGGACTCTCACAGAGCCAGCTCTTTACCCCCAGTCACTACAGGTGTCTAGCAGTGGTACGTTTACGCCTTGTGCTCCAGGGACCACATTCTGGGATGTGTAGTAGGTCTGAGGTTGTATTATCATGGCCTGAAATGAAATGGCACATTCCCAAATGAATGATATCTACCTGTGCAGCCCCACAGTGTTGGCAAGCTCTTTCCACAGCAGCCTCACACACCAGCCCTTTGTGATGGCTATCATAAGGATGGGTCAGGTCTTAGGTCTCAACCACTAAAGTATACTAAGGTATAAACCATACTTCTCTGCTTATCCTTTGTTAACATGATACAAACTAGCGTCACTGGGGAAAAGGAACTCAGGTGAGGAATTACCTGTATCAGATTGGTGTGTGGATATGTCTGCAGACATTTTCATGATCAGTGATTGATTAGAAGGACTCAGCCCAGGGTGGGCAGCACCACCTCTGGGCAAGTAGTGCTGGGCTCTAGAAATCAGGCTAAGCAGCCATAGAAAGCAATACAGTGAGTAGCACTTCTCCATGTTCTCTGTTCAGGTCCTGCTCCCAGGTTCCTGCCTTAACTTCCCTCCAGGCTTAACTGTAACTTATGAGGGAGTTAACCATTTCCTCTCCTGGTTACTTTTTTGGCCATGGTGCTCATCATGGCAATGGAGAAGTAACAAGGATACCCACCTCGTGCTCTGTCATGGGGATCCTAAACTCCACAGCCAACGGGTTTAACAATGCTGAAGACCTAAGCATTTGTCTCTAGAAGCCAGCAGCCTGAGAACCATCATGTTTTTCTAACAGCATAACAAATGGTATGGCATCTCAAATATTCCCTTTCCTGCTTGAGCCACAAGGATTGCCTTTAGATGCTTTTGCCATGTAAGTTTCTGAACAATGAGTCCCTAATCTTAGAATCTCTCATTTATTCTACAGCTGACTTAATTAATTTTTCTGGGTAGTTAGCAATTTCATATGTCATTGGCCTTTTTGGTAATTCAATTTTAGTTTCATTTTCTGTCTTTTAATTTGTGGATAAGAGACTGTGCACATTAATGCGGGATAAAGAAGCATTTCTCTCTTTTAGTGTTCACAGCCTCTTATATTCAAGCAGCTTGCTTAGCTTCCAGCCATTTCTTGTGGCTCTTCTTTCAAAACTGAGCACAGATGTCTCTGTGTAGCAATATATCCAATAATAACTTTCTGTCAGGTCACAGAGATTCTTCTCATAAATTTTACAGCTGTACAGACCAGCACTGCATGCACACAGCATGTTTATTGAGCTAGACACCCGGTTGGGTCTGTAGATTGTGTCCATGGATTGCTATAAAATAGCAGAGCAATGAATAATAACCTTCTGCATTTGCTTCTTCTCTTTTTATTGCTGAAGAGGAAAACTTTAGAGAAATATCTTAGTGGAGAACTTCCAGACACCGGCTGTCTGGTTATATTCGGCTTTGCTCTCTTCCCTTTGAAGAGGTTAGGTGACATGGTGTGTGTAACTGATTGTCCAGTTTCCCCACAGATTTCCAGAGTGTATCATTAAGCTTTTGGATTTTTAGTCTGATATACATAGATTCTTGTTTCAGTATGATAATCATTTGCATGTATCTTATAATGAACATATCAAACATGTTTCAGGATTATTCCTGTACTCTTTAATAAACTTGTCTGTTCCTGGCAGAGAGAGTGTATTAGCCCCTGGCTCATCACTCCGTTCCCATGGAATGCTATAGACGCTCAGCATAAAACCCTTGTTCCAAAAGGGCCCCCACCTATGACATGCCAGGAAGGGATGCTTCCTATTAGAAGCCTACAGAATCTAAACAGACCGGCCTTTTTGTCTGTCAACATTAGCCAGTTCTCCATCAATTACAGCTCTCCATATCAGTCACATTTAGTTCTGCCTGTTAAATGAGTTTTTACAAAAACCCAAATGTGCAGGGTTGGGGAAGCTTCCCTGGAGAGCAAACCAAGAGTACTATGAGGGCCTCTCTCACCTCTGTATCTCTGCTGCGTATCTCCTGTAATGGCCTTCATACAATACACACTTAACCAGCTGAGCTATCTCTCACTAGCTCTGTAAGTCTCCTCATAATAAACAAGCAAGTATCTTTGCCTGGTTTTACTGAGCCTCCTTGGCGCCAGCCCTTTAAAATCCCAGCACTTGGGAGGCAGAGTGCAGGTGGATTCTGAGTTCGAGGCCAGCCATGGTCTACAGGGGTAGTAGTTCCAGAGCTGAGCCCGGGCTACCACAGAGAAAACCTGTCTCGAAAAAACCAAAAAAAAAAACCCAAGGAGAGGGTTTCCAGACCTCAGTGTACACCTATAGGTCAAAAGAAGGAGTAATGTAATCCAGACTTTGTACCTGATGCCTGAGGCAGGAGGCAGGCTTTGTGGCTGAACCCTCAAGCTGTGATGTTAGACTTTAGCTCTAGGGGGATAGAAATAGGTTACAGGCTAACCAGCCAGTGTACACTGCTGCAGAACTCTTTGTTTTCCCAGTGTGTATAAATCACAGTGGGGACACCCACATGCCTAGCGCGGGAGATGGTCACTGGCAGATGAGTAGAATAGAAAGAACTTACGTTTTTGGTTTCATCCCAGGTTAACATCTTATTTCTTCAGGTGATTTTTTTTTTTTTTTTACTTTTATCTGGTCAATTTTGTTTTCAAGTTTTAATCGTGATAAGAAAGCCCTTCTTTACACCCAGGTTCTAAAGAAAGGTATCCCTGTATGATAAAGTGACTGAAAATTTGTCCACTTAAGCTTTCTTCTTACTGGAGCTAATTTTCATAATTTTTCTAAAACATTACTTTCCATTTCATTCATATTTTGAATTTTGTTAACATAAATTTGTGAAAATTAGTCTTCCATTGCTGCCAGTGTTCCTATATTATTATTTTATGGTCACATCTTCAGTGTGACGTGTGTCACACTGTGTCACAGTGTGACAGTTTCACTGTGTGTGATATACTTCTCTGTGAGCTTCAGCTGCTTTGCTTGGATTGTTTAGATTGTATTTAAAATGAGAAATATTATTTTTATTAGTACAATTTTTTCTGTTTCCCACAATGTAAATTTTTGCGTGAGAGAGTATTTCCCCACTCTCTCCCTGTGTATGATATACATGTTTAACTTACAGGGTACCATTGCTGTACATTTTATAGCTCCTAAAATTTTTGGCCTGTAAGATTATTTCCCAGGTAGAACATTATGATTGAAGCATATGTATACAATGTGGTATAGTTACATCTACCCAGTGAGCAAATGCTTTATTTCAAATTTGTCATGGAACACACCGAACACCCATGCTACATATTTACAGTCAAGAGGCAGAAGAAAACTCAGAAGGTCAATTTTTCAAAAAAAAATAACTAGTTAATAGATGTTTTTAAGGTTTGCTTATTTTTATTTTATGTATATAAATGCTTTGCTTTATATATGTATATTTGTATGTATGGATGTATATGTGATGGATGGATGGATGTGTGTTGTGTGTGTGTGTGTGTGTATGTGTGTGCTGTGCATATAGTTGGTGCCCACAAAGGCCACCAGACCCTTTAAAGTGGAGTTAAGGATGGCTGTACCCCACTATGTGGGTGCTGAGAGCTGAGGTCCTCTGGAAGAGCAACAAGTGCTCCTTACCACTGATCCAGGTCTCCAACTCCAATGATATATATTTATAACTTTTAAAATTAAGAATTAACTTTCAATATTCCCATTTTCATATCCATATGCTATATAATTTCCTCTGGTCACATATTTCATTGTACTGTTCATTACTGTCTCCATGCTCATTGCTTGTAGGAAATTTAACTTCTTCTTACCTTTTCTCTTTGTTGCAACAGTTGTTTATTGAAAGCTTTTAATTTCTAGTAAAAGAATCTTTAATTATGATTTTGATATCAATATCTGGTGCCTGTGGTGTTACAGACAGGAAGTACTGATTAAATTATTTCTGCTTCATTGCATTAAAAACTTATTAATACTCAGAGCCCCCAAAATCTCTTACAAAATTAGTTGAGTTCTTTTCTATATATAATTTTGCCAATTTGATCGTCTCTGACTGAGAGAAAATAGCTTGTTATTAGTACATTTCCCTCTGTCACCACTGCAGGTCTTGTTTTATCAGTCGCTTGTGTTCTTGGATGTACAGAGGTTGATAACATGAAATGAAACCCTTTTGTTCTAAGATAGGACCCTTTCATGTTTAATTTTTTAAAAATCATTTATTCAATCTGTTTTGGGTTTTGTTTGTTTTTTTCTGTTTGAGAGATCTTTGCCCACACTTCCACTTTTACCATTTTTGTAGCATGGAGTTTATATTTTTTTTATGAGTCAATTAGAAAATCCTAACAATAAAGGTAAGCTTCTCTACTTTGTAACAATTCTTATTCCAAGTTTATTGCATTTTATGGTTATTGATCATATTATATTACTGGTTATTCCTCTTTATAACTTGTTTCTTTTTTTCTTCTCTTTTTTGGCATTCTTTTATAAGGTTTCATTCAATCCCTTGTTAACTTTATCACTAGCTGAGATTCCTGCCTGTTGTTACAGCAGAATCAGTGAGATTCTTGCCAGTCAACATTTTTTTAAACTTTTTATTGATTCATTATGAATTTCACATCATGTACCCCAATCCACTTATCTCCCTCTCCCCTTGTCCCCTCCCCCTCCACTCTTGCCACCGCCCCCCCACAGAGGAAAAGAGAAACTTGTCTCAGAAGCTGTAGTGTGTCACAGTCCCACAGTACACTCTTTGTTGACTTCTTTGCATGCAAATGTTTATGGCAATGACTCACTGGTCTGGTACGAAGGCCTGGGCTTCTGCTATCTATCAATACTGGAACTTTGCTGGTACTCCTCTCGGATATTCTGTTGTTACCCGTGTAATGGAGATCCTGTAGTTTTGAATCTGTAGGACCCGCCCCTTCATGTACTCCAGCAGTTCATTGATGGGATAGATGTTGGGGTGGGCAATTCAAAGCCCTAGATCTGGGCCTGAGAGGTATCTGAGTTGCTCAATGCACAGGTTCTCCCATTCTCGGGCTCACCCGAAACCCTCACTATCAGGGCCAGATCTACCCTGCTGCTCAGGCAAGGAACAGAGCCAGCTCTTCTAAGTATTGCAGCCAGTGAAGGACATGACCAGTTCTCCCACTCTTATGACCCAGCATTTACATACTATTTTTCTACCATTGTTCCTACAGTCATTGAAAGGTTAGCTCTAGAATTAAATGCATCACATAGCTATGAGTAGTCCTTTCTTGAGGTCATGTTTTGGTGTAAGTGTATTCTTTTGATTAGGTAGGTACCTCTATACATTACAGAAGCTGGGAAAGACAGAGGTGGAGATGGGTAAGATCAGGAAGAATGACAGGACTTTTTGATTTATTGGATCAGTTTTAAGTATTCTGGTTTTAGTGTGTGTTTGTTTGTCTGCATTTATTTTGTATGTCCCTATTTCCACACTGGACTGTCTTTGCTTGTCATCTAGATAGCATTTTCCCAACTCATCTCTTTTATCCCTCTCACAACTTGCGTTCTCTTGACTTTCATAGTTTTATCTCAATGGCCTTTGTTATATTTCTGTTGAATCCACTCTGTCTTAAGCACTTTGTAATATTATCAGAGGTCTTTTTAAATGGCAGTTTGGAGTTAGAAAGATGTCTTGGCTGGTAAAAGCTAAGCTTACGCAAAAATGCCAAAAATAACATTTTTACAACTTCTTCTCCACTATCTATCTTTCCTTATCCACTCAGAATTTTAAATATCTGATTAACATCTTATTTTGTATTATATACTTGTTTCAGAATACCTTAAGGTCTTTTTAGAATTTGTATTTGTACTTTTTGGTTCCCTCATGTGAAGGAGAGCAATCAAGTTTTATTAGTTGTATTGCTTGGCTCGCATTTCTGATCTTTCATAGAAACGTGTGTGAATATCACCTGCAATTTTCTGTGTATTTTCAAATGCCCTTTATGCATAGATTGGCACATGGATCACACTTATTACCTTATCCTGTTCCTTTAATGAAGTGCAGTACTTTCTCATCCTCCATCCCCAAGGGCATCAGTATCACCTCTCGTTCCCTCTACTTCCAAACCCCTTCCCTCCAGGTCCCTGGTAGCTACAGTGTGAACTGCCAAACTTATCTGTTGTGTTTCCCTTGTGAGGATGAGAACTTATTTCTTGGGGCTGATGTTGTTCTTTGACTTCTCACCTTAATCCATACTGAGCCCCTGGCCCAGTTCCCTCTTGCAGGCTCCCCACTCGAACATCAGGAGGCTTTGGTGGACTGGATCATTTGAGTTCCCTTAAGAATAACTTGTACCACTCACAATATTTTATTTCTTCTAATTGTGTTGCCACACAGATTGTGAATAGCTGTCTTACTCCTTTTTAGCTACTTGCAGTTCAAACTAGATATCAGCTTTCACATTGTGGGAACCCAGAATGTTTCAGTAAGCCATTTAAAGTGAATTATAATGACGAATAGAGACAACAGTAAATTAATATAGACTTTAAAAAGATAAAAAGATAGTGAAATCACATATTTCAAATCCTGAGCATGTAGCCACTTACTAAATCTTTATAGCAAAAACCATTCCCAATGCTTTAAGAACAAAAGACAGATACCCCCTAGTTTCCTCACTTTTTACCTTTCTAATGAAGCTTGCAAATTTAAGCCAAATATGGCCATGTGTAAACCTCCACCAGACAGAATCATTTCTGTACCCACTTTCCTGCTGCCACTTACTGTCACTCTCTCAGGAGGTCTGTCACACTAGTTAGCACCACAGAATTGTACAACTGCATCTGACAGCTTTTTCTTTGCCAGCTAGAAAAGAGTAAGTACCAAAATATTACTATGTACAAATTGTTAATATCCGAATACCTGCCAAGGAAATCATGCCATTTCTGTTCAAATTTGGTAAAACATGCCAAGAAATAGTGTGCAGTCAAAAGGCACATAACAGTAGGGTTTATTCTGGTAGAAGAGCGCCTAAGAACCTCAGCATTCATCATGCCCATCTGGAGTGTGCTGACAAAAGCAAAGATGAACATCCACAACTCAGTGTATAATCCCATGGGACACCATCACACACCCATCACTAACCAAAGCCACCCTACTTAGAACTTTCTATCTGTACCATTGGTTGGTCATTGTCAGTATTTTAACATTCATTAGTAAGTATACTGTAGTAGTTAAATACTCATGTTAAATCTATACGATAACATGAAATAAATATTATCACCATAATCATGGTCCAAGTAGTTGTTCCTTATTAGCTTTAAGGTAGTTTATGTCCTACATCAGAGGTCCTGAGGATGATCCCAGCCTGTGTGTACATAGTAGTGCCCATGATGGTACTAATCCATGTAGGAAATGCCAGCGTACATGGCAACAGAACAGAACAAACAGAACAGAACAGAAACAGAACAAACAGAACACGAACAAAACAGAACAACACAACAGAACAGAACAGAACAGAACAGAACAGAACAGAACAGAAAGAACAAATTTTCTAGTTCGATAGAGTTTGTTCAGTACGATTTTTTGTTCCAGGTAGAACAGAATAAAGTTCTAAAACTATATTTTTCTTGCAGTTTCGTATGTTAGAAGAATAAATGTATGTTAGCTTTCATTGATACATGGAGATACATTACATAAAAAGCAAACTTCCAAAATGTCACCATCTCTAAATAAGAAATAATCCTTGTCGTCTAGAACTACTTTGGTGCCTCCATATTCTGGGAGAAGAACTTTTATCTCCAACTTTCACACTGACAGGCTGAATCTCTCCACCCTTTCCTTTCCCGCCTGATCCCACAGCCACAACGTTGCCTGCAATACTTTCCCTTGAGACTTTTCTGGAAGCATAATGCCACCTTTGGTTACAGTTTCAGCAGCACTCCTTTCAACCAATACTCTGTCAAAGAGCGGAAGAAACTTCCTAAAAGCTTGTCCAGCCTTGACTTGCGCCACCACAGCTCCGGACTCTGTACTCGGGCCGCTGCTGCAAATATTTCTTATTTAGAGATGGTGACATTCTTGGAAAGTATGTCGACTGAAATCACCGTTAAAATGGTGTCACATGAAGCTGCCCATTCCACTGAAGTTCTGAACTATTTCATCATGTAAATAATTTCCATGCCTCCCTTTTATAATAAATGGATGATGCCTAAACTGACAGCCATTGTCTCTGAAATTTAGTTTCACTGTACTGTTACAAGCATTTGCAAATAAAGTGATGTAAATAAAAAAAAAAAAAAAGCAAACTGGGTGTTGGAGATTTGAACTCGGATCATAATATTTAAGCAGAAAGTGCTCTTACTCACTGAGACATCCCACCAGACTCTAAAAAATAGTATTTCTTTAGAAAATTCAGTTAATGCCTATCAGGGAAGAGGACACAGCCTCTGGCAGGCAGTCCATGCGACAGTGGATTACAGCCTCTGGTAGTCCATGTGACAATGGATGACTCCACATTCATGCACATGCTGGCAGCATTATGTGGACTGGGAGTGGAAAGATGGGGGTGGAGAGGATGGATTTTACCAAAACATATTTTTACATCTACAAATTTTCGAACTAAATAAAAATGCACTTTTTAAATTCATTAAATTCTGAACCTTCTAGCTATTACTTGTATCTAAGTTACCGAGAAAGATGTCATTAATATTTCCTAATTTGTATACTCGAAAATATAAAATATTGAAGGAAGAGTCTTTAATGACTCTGTTTTAGTTTGTTCAACTCAAAGAATCCCAATTTCTTCCTTCTTGCTATAATACTTTACCTCTATAAATACAAGAGCTTCAATTTGAAAAGCAGTAGTAAGAACAAGAAACAAAATCAATTAAAAGAGTATGGAGCTGAAGGAGGTGTCCCTCACTTGGATCCCTATTCTAGTCTCCAACATCTGCCTTCTTGGCTTTGGAGGGGACATTAGGGCCCACCAGAGCAGACCTCCACACATTCTTACATGAACTATCATAGCCCACCCATATGAAATCTGCCTGCCAGGGAAGGCTCAGATGTTAGTCTAGCTTTACACTCTGGCTCTTAAACCTGCCCTTTACAAGGAGGCAAAATTAACACAAGGATGTTTATTATAGCCCTGGCTGTCCTGAAACTCACTCTGTAGACCAGGCTGGCCTCGAACTCAGAAATTCGCCTGCCTCTACTTCCCAAGTGCTGGGATTAAAGGCGTGTGCCACCACTGCCCAGCTAATATTTTTCTATTAAAGAAGAATGGGACAATAGAATTTTTAAAGGTGATATTGCAAAATTAATTCATATTCTTATAATTACCTATTTTTTTAAAAAGACAATATATAAAAAGAGCACAAATTTAAACACCCCATACCCTTATGTTATTTAAAAATCGAATGTTAGGTTTGGACCTGTGGGCCCAGTGGTAAACAGCATAAGTAACATGTGTGGGGCCCTAGATTTAACCCCACGTACTGGAGAAAATGTGATGCTCTCCAAATACATCCCATGACTTAAGCATCTGCTAGCACATTGCTGAGTAGATGTCATCCAGTCAGTAAGTAGTGAGATCAAGGGGAAACCTTTCTTCCAACATTTTCCTTTGGTCATTACTTTGACTTTCCAAAAAATATGCAAGATTAAAAAACACTTTTGATGTGAAAACAGACAGAAAACTGGGAAGAGAAGTGGATCAAGGGTTAGGGAGAAGGGCAAGAAAAATTAACTACAGCAAATTTTTCTTAGAAATGCTAAAATGGTGACTAATGCTAATTTTTCAAGTTACGTTGAAATGGTGTATAGTTTCTGCTCACATACCCCACTAACATCTTTACAAGTACAATCACTGAAATATAAAATAACAGTTGGATAGTCTAGTTAAATAATCTAAAAGCCTCACTTGAATGCTGTTAGTTTTCCTTTTTCTGGTCCGAGATCCAATCCATGCTACAAAATTCACTTATTACTCATATCCTCATGGTCTTCCTCTGTGGACAGCACCACAGCGTATCTTCCTTTTAGGTGACTCACCCCTTTTGAACAGTACTGGCCTGTTGCTCTGTGGAGTACCCCTGTACTTGCTATGACCACATGCTCTCTTCTTATGATCGAAATGAAATTATTGGATTTGGCAAAATATACAGTGGTAACACTGGGTCATCCTTGGTGTATAATAACAAAATATTGACTGAAGAGTCAGACCAAATCATTTGAATCTGTTTTGAACAACATCAGCTGGATGAATAACTTCTTTAGGTAAATGGGATACAGACTTAGAAAGACATGGTAGTAGCAATGGCCGTACTTAATAGACAAAGCCACCAGGAGTCCGGCAGGTGGTTGCCAAGCACAGACATAACACAAGATGAGCAAGCAGAGATAGCCAATCAGAGATGAGCAGAAAAGATGGTATACAGGTAGAAAGGAGTTGAGTCAAAGAAACACCGAGACACTAGAATGCAGTTCCAAAGGACATGGTGAAAGACGAATAGGATCTTTTCTAAGAAGCCCTGGAATATTTGTCAACTTTCCCAGCTCTCAAGTATGTGCATCTCACTTCCACAAAGCAGGCCGACCTTCCGCTGCCTGTACAGATTTCCTTTGTAACTCTAAAGCTGGGTATGTTTACATTCTAGCAGAGACGTGTCTATTGTCTGTAATTAGGATGGACCCAGGACTTTTTAAGAATGAAAAGAACAATTTTGTATGAGAGAGAGAGAGAGAGAGAGAGAGAGAGAGAGAAGAGGGAGGGAAAAGAAAGAGAACATGAAGTTGGATTATAGGAAGGTAAGGAAGATGTGGGGGAAAAGTGGGGAATGGGAACTATGATCAAAACATGTTGTATGAAAATTTAAATAAAATATTAATTGACAAGTAATATGTATTAGTGATATAGGCAAATCTCCAAATATAATAAAATACAATTTAAAGTTTAAAAACAAAGGTGCCTGGCAGGACCCATGTAGGAATGGATGCCCATTTAATCTTTCAGTTTTGTTTCTGTTCTAAAATATTGATGACTACCTACAGATTAACCTACACATAACCACAGAATTTTGCAGGGTTGAAGCATCTTATCACCAAGGTTGCATAATGATTCTGTGGCCTGAAGAAAATCTCAATTAAAACCATTCTTAATTCTGCATTAACCTTGCTGATCTCAGGTGTTTGCTTTTCTGTTTTGTGTCTTCTGTGCTATTTTGTCAATGTGACCTTAATCATCTCCAGGCTTGATGGGAGCTGTTGAATACAGTGTTCTAAATGGTTCAGGGCCCAAGAGCTCCAAAGTGCACGCCTTCCTGCTTGGGTAAATAGTACCATGTTAGAAATTCTTTTTCTTAATTTGTTAGCTTAACTTCGGAGACATAATTAGTTTTTTAAAATTAATTCAACTTCAAATACCTTGTTTTTCACAATGAAAATAATTCTTTAACTTTCCATAATCTGGGAGCTGTCTGTTCTCTAGTCTGCAAATCTCAATTATTGCTTCTTTTTATATGTGAATATTGTGATTGTTCATTAGCATCCTATCCAAAATTATTCTTTGCTCTCAGAAGCAAAATCTGTTGAAGTCTTACCATGTTGCCTTTCAAAAAACAAAGGATTTCTGCTGTGCTGTTCTGTAGTAGGGAGACCAGAGTTTAGAATCATTTACTATGTGTTTTTAAAACCAAGAAGACTTTTGAACATTTTTACCATAATAAATAATAAATACTTTGAGATATAAATATGCTTAATCTGAAACATTGTACACACTGTACATGTATTAAAACATCATGACACTCTACTAAAATATGTATAATTTTGTGTTTTTACATATCAGTAACATAAATTTAAATTTTTCTTTGCATATTAGAAATCTCATTCAGGTAAATATAAACAAATCTATGTGCATGTATATTAACATACTTGTACATATACACACATATGCAAACACATTCACACATTTGTATAAGCATGCACTGGTCTTTTTAAACATTGGTTGTGGAAATTGTTTTATATATATCCTACCACTTTTACAAGTAAAAGAATGAATATATTTTGAATATATTTTTGTTATTTTCTTATAACAAACATCTGTCAACTTGACAATATTCAGGATGAAAGTAGGGACGTACCTTTGTAATGGGGAATTGATTATGCTATAACATTCCATTCCAAAGCGTGAACCAAACCACTAATAGCTGATTTTAAAAGTATAAGTATTTATAACAGAATTTTCCTTTATCATGAATTCTTAAATAAATTTCTTTGGCAATATCAAGCAAGTAAGCAAACCAATCAACATCTTAGGAAGAAAAAAAATCGATTTCTCCTAAATTCTGAAAAATTCAAGATTGCCATATATAAAAATATATATAGTAAGTTGTCCCTAAGACCTTTTTTCTTGTAAATCTGACAGAGATAATCAAGGACCTCTACTTCTGCAGACAACACTCTAACTAGTGACTTGTCTGAAAAGAGCCAAAGTTAAGGAATAAATGAAGGAATGGTCTATGAGGTGAAAGATAACTTAAAACTTGACCATATAAAAGCATTTACATGCTGTTACATTCCTTTCATGGTACTAAACTTGTTACAAATGTGGATTCATGCACTGAAAGTAGGTATGTCAAGTAAAGAATTTTTAATAGACAGTGTCTCTGTTAGCTTTGGGTATTTGATGAAAGTCATCTTGAGACTTAGTTCTTAGTTCTTAGTTTCTTAGTTAGTTAGTAAGTTCTATATTTTTCCTTTTCTTGTGGGCATAATTCACTATAGACTCCTCATGTATTAAGCTTAAAAGAGCATCTCCAACTCTGCTTGAAATGTCATAAAATAGAAAAGAGTAACCGCATTGTGTCATCTCTCTAGACTCAGAAAAGGTTTGTATTCTGAAACCTATATATCCATAAAAGTTGGGGTGAGGAAATGTGAATCTATAATGAATTTAATGGTACAGTCATCGTTCATATATTCACAATGAGACTGTGAGTTGGTGCTCCTTTAAATAGGAAGATAGATGCTAACATTTATCAAAACTAAAACAAACCACTAAGGGCTCACCAGTAGGCATTGGTGATGTGGGCACTCTTCCCTGGTGAAGTTCTCCTGCTTTCAACATTCCTTGGTATCCTGTATCTCATTGTCTAGGATTGCTGACTCATGAGATCTCTCCTTCCATGTCAGCATGTGTATTGATGTCATTCTTAGGCAGGTCTTATTTAGGCCAGTCATATTATTGAGATTTCATGAGTGTAGCTTCTCTGATATTTCTTCTAGGAGATACAATATTATACATCTTTCTAGTCCTCTGGACTTACATTTTTTTCTACCCCCTCTTCTGTGTTGTTCTCTGTGCCTTAGGTATAGGACTTGCACACATAACATTGTAGAAACTGTGTAGTTTGTTATCTGTGTAACGACAGTATAAACTAGGGGCCAGGGCAATGAATTTTAGAGGGATTGGAGGGCTAATAATGCTTATTTTCAAAAATAAAATGTATGCAAAAGATCATTATCCTTTAATTCAAGTTACTTTCAATAGAAAAATAACAAAAGGTTTAGTGTATAGTGTGTCCTGCACAGATGATAGTAGAAGTAATAGAAAGTCTGCCACAGTCAATAGAAGACTGGAACTTATACAGACCCAAGCCACATCTATACTACTGTTTCTGATATTGAAAGTGCTATCATGAGATCGGTTACTTGGTAAAATATCAACATAAAATATCAACATATATTTTATCAAATAAAAAAATCAAGCCATATAATAATATGCACTTTAATTAAAAATTAGCCTGTAAACATAGAAAGCAATTTGAAATATATTCCCCAAAATAGTAACAGTGGTTGTTTCTGTATGTGAGATTGCAGATAATTCTGATGTTTTTCCAAAAAGTTTGCTTTGCCCATAGCAATATATGCTACTACAATAATAATAGCACTATTAAGTGTCTCTTAATACAGTATACAGGCATGCAAACACATTAATTAGCTTTCGAGTTATATAGAGAGAATGAATGTTTAGCAAGGAGAATTAACTGGTCTTTATATTTGTCAGACTTTCTTATGAAAACTCAGTGTATGTAGAACGCAGCATTAGACAGGAAAGCCTTTGTTTTCAAACAGTATGCTTTTGCCTATAGTAGGATTTATAATTTTATTGATATTCTCGCTGTGAATGCACTAATGTTGAGCTTAGAGAATTAGAAACATTTCAGTAAAGTACATTGAAATTTTTAGATTCTTTTTTTTTTTTTTAACTATACCTGGGGAGCATCGTTCTGGCAGCATTGAGTTTGATCCATGTAGCAGGAACAGCAAGGCATGCCGCTCACCCTCTCAATAGCGGGGTGTCAAGTAAGAATGTATAGCATCTTTGTTTTGGTCACCACAAACAATTTGCTACCCTCAGAAATATATTTTCAAAATATGGTCTTTATCCCAAAATGCTTCTTTCACAACACAAATAAATAAGAGATCATCAAGCACTCTCAGTAAAGTGGTTTGCCTTCTGTATCGCACTAGATGCTGATAACAAGATGATGTGCCAGCCTACTGCTCAGCAGGAACAAAACACCCAACCCAGCAGGAAACCTGCAGGGAAGGGAGCTTTGGTTTTAACTGCCAGTTTTTCAAGCCAGTGCTTCTTATAGCTTCCACAATGGGTCTGAAATTTAGGCAAATGCTGATGGCTTTATTCGTTTTATTCTGCTTGGAAGACCATTTATTTAATCTATGAACAATTAAATTATATTACTTTTTATTAGAAAATTGTGGTTTCTGTTCTTTATTTACTGAAAGAAATAACTTTTTTATTTTTCAGAGCTTCCGTATGGCTGGGAAAAAATCGATGATCCTATATATGGCACTTACTATGTTGAGTAAGTTTCTAAGCGTGATATTAACTTGTTACTAATACCTTGTGAAATTGTGTTAGCATTGTATTTATTGAGCATGTGTGGCTAACGGCCCCTTTAATTCTCTTTCATCTGATTCTGAAATGTCCACAAAAGGATCTACCATCATGGCTAGTGTGTCTTGGTTCCCGCAGCTGGCTGATGTGTTGTTCCTTCTCTTGGACTCACGATTCTGAAACACTAATTGGAAAACGTGTTCCACCCAGTCCTCTGAATGAATGATAATTAAAGATACTTAAGTGAATGCTTTTCGTTTTGAAATCAAAATGTGAGAGCTGGATGCTTGTGCAAAAAAAGATGTTCTATTATACCAGATCTCAAATTCAATTAACTAAATCAGCCATGCCTTCCTATTGAAGCATAAGAAAAAATTTTGATGCTTTCTCCTATGTAGAAGAACACATTATAGCTGCAGCGTTCTTTCCACACAATGGACTTTGGTGTTACCCGTTGGTAGCTACACTACATTAGCATATCTGATCAAAGTATACACTATCTAGATATACATTCTTTAATTCAGACTAAGATCTACTAATGATTAATTTATCACACACGTATTTTTCCTTATGGAAAATTGGTATTCATAATTTTCTGAAATTATGTAATTTACTGTCTAGAACACTCACTCTTCTCTGATAGAGAATGTCCTCCTTTTATCTAGCATGTGGTGCTCCTAACATTATTAGGGTGAATCATAGAGCCAACCTTATTATACTTAAATAATACCCAGGAAATCCAGGGATTGCAAAGTCAAAGACTCTTACACTATCTACCAAATCCAACTCTTTTTTTCTTCAGCATAATCACAATGCTCAAGGCTTATAGATTAATGGTTTTTTTGCTAGCATGCTGTGCAACAGTATTCAAGCAGTCCCTGACGACTGTTAGGTGTCCAGCCTATCTTTTTGCTGCAGAGGTTCAGAAGAGCTGGACCTGAGCACCTCACTGCCCCTGAGCCTTTCCTGCTTGAGCGCTTGTCTCAATTACTTTGACGCACATCACCCCCATGTTCATCTGGAGAAGCCCCAAGTTTGGCTCCACACTTCATCCCTTCCATATTTACAGTCAAGGTGAATTCAGCTCACTTAACATGGTGTTTACTCTCTAATGTGTGGACCCTCAATAGATACAAAAGGCAAGATAACTAACTACATAGGATTATCCCTGATTACAAAGAAGAGAGAAGGCTGAAAGGGAGAAGGTGAATATTATTAGTAAAATTTATAAGGACAATGGGTCCTATTAAACTGATAATCAATGAAAATATATGTGTTAATAGTAATAAAACTTCTATCCTTAATAAGTCTAAAAGTACTAGGTCCCAGCTTGGATACTTGATCATAGTGGTTTGCCATGCTCAAACTTAAACCTGCCTGGGAAGGCACTCTACCACTGAGGCCTATGCCCAGCCCTCCTAAATTGCCTTAATCCATTTGATCAGATTGCAGCATGCCTTAACATGTAGCATCTGAAGTCCAAAGTACTCCACATAATGACATGAGACTGACATGTGTGACATGCCATTAGCTCCTTTTTACTACATTGCCCTGTGGAATCAATGAACAAAACCCTCCCTTCAGTCCCAGTGTTGGAAGATCCATGAAGATCCAGGTAGGAATACTTGGGGATCCACACAGCCTCATCTTTTCCAGTGTACAGATGACCACTGCCATCACTTACGTGTGGGAGGGACTCTACGCCCAAGTGATATTTACAAAAGCAAGAAAGTATGGCAGGTCCAGTGTGCAAGTCCTCGTTTGCTGATACCTCCCCTCTGCTGATTCTTCAGATTATTGCTTCATATCTGTCCTCATGTTCTTTGAAACTAATTTCCAATGTTCAATCATGTTTGTCCAATTAAGTCAGAAAATGGTGGGTCAAAGCAGCTTAACATTCCTCTTGTTGATCAAGCTCTGCTATTTGCCATGGCCTTGTGTTTACAGGTCTCCAGACAGGGACCATTATCGGTTACTGGATGTCTGACTGTGTCAGGCCAAGCAGAAAATTGAAACAAATAAGCATATAATCCAAACATGCAGAGAGCATTAAGTAGAACATTATCCAAATATTGCACAGAAAAACATTTTCTGAAAAACTCACCAGCATATTTTAAATACCTCAAGTATGTATGTATATATGTATGTATGTACTTAGTATATGTGTGCAGGTGTGTGTATGTATGTATGTACATGTGTATATGTGCATGTACTCGTGCTACCTGAAATAAGAAATGTCTTCCATCCCAATAAAGAGAATTTGTGATATGTTTTCATTGGAATATGTCTATTTACATGCTATTGGCATCGTACTCTTCTGCCATTGGCACATGTGTATATTGACTCTGAAAGTCATCCTGCTCATGAAACTAACCAAGCAGATATACAAGCAGAGGCCACATGGAGCTTGGAATCCATACACTATAATTGTTTGAGGTTGCGGGAAGTCTACTACTTCCTTGTATTATTTTATACAGAAAAGTAATACATTTCTAGTCTAAGTTAAACTATCACATTTGCCAGTGTAGATATTTAAAAAATACAAAATACCATTTTGGGATTCTGCCCAGTGGTAGATAGCATGCTTACTTGGTTCAGTCTATACCAGCACACGAATGCATGAGTACACACACATACACACACACACACACACATCCCTTATATTAGCATATCATTCATAATTACAGTGATAATATTAATGTGGCATTGGAAGGAGTCATATTTAAGATGGTTAAAGTTTAGTTAATTTTGTTTTCAAATGATAAGCCCTGAAGACATACATACAAGTGACATTCTACAGACTGAGCAGGTTATGTTTACAAATATACATATACACAGGCAAAAACAATAAATGAAGTAAGAGGCCATGAATTTGACAGAGAGTAAGTTGGGGCATATGGAAGGGGTTAGGGGGAAGGGAAGACAGATATGTAATTACATTATAATCTCAAAAATAAAATTGGAAAAACAAGGTTATCTTTATAGATCTTTGTAAATCTGTGCCCCCAAAAATATTGGCTCCCTAATGCTGTTAATGACAGTGGTAGCACTGAGCGGAGGATTCCTTGTAGAGTTTTCACTTTTGGTGAGTAGTCCATTTATACAATTACAAGCACAATTACAAAATAATGAAAAGCATCCACCTTGTCCATTTGTTTAAGAAGAACACACAACCTGCACTCCGAATTCCTGGACACAGACTGATGAGCACCACAGTAGTCCGCCAGTCTTCATCTAGCCAATAAGGCCGCACAGAAGCTGCAGAGCAGACTCTGCCTTCAGCCAAGAACCGTAGTTGAAACCAGTGCTGTGCTTCATGCCCAGGTGTCTTCCACACATTTCCCTCCAGTAGGAAGGCAAATAGGAATTCCAGCAAAGGCAGTGTGCAGCAGCTAGACTGTTTGCCTATGCAAAGCCTTGACCACTCAGGCTTTGACTACTATAACTTACCCAATGTGTTATATTTCTTTGTGCCATGTAAATTAATTTTAAATATTATGGGTAAAATATATCCAAAAGTCCAGAGGAAGAAATCCTTCTGCTTATTATCATTATCATCGCATCAAAATTGTTACCATGTGTTCCATGCACAGTGTGTGCCATGAACTGGGTGGCTCAAAATTCTCTATGACATTTACTGTCCTCCACAGTGATGACAGGACAAATGAACTTCAATTTTCAGTTGGGGAAATCCATGCCAAAAAAAGATGAGTAACTCTCTAGGAACCATATACTGAACACAGGCAGTTTGGCTGTAGAGCTCAGACTCCAAATTCTTGCTAATACAGCTCTCATAAATTTCACATGGATAGCCCATAATGTTCCAGACAAGCCTTTCAGTCTCAACACTAGGAACAGTGAGGACTCTTTCAAGAGCACAGTGACTTCCCTCTAGATCTAGAACAGCTCCACAGCAAGATGCTCAAGGATAGGCCATGCCACCTACACAGCCCTGTGAAATGAGCTCCGAACTCAAGCGTTAATGAACCATCAGGTCAATGCCTGCTTCTGTGAAGAGAGTTCCTGGACAGCATGGCAAACAAGGAACAAGACCTGAAACAAAAATGAAAGCCCCTCTATTGTAGGGTCTAATCATGGAACTTGGGGACACTCATTTGCAGCATGTAGGACTGTATTTTAAGTACAGTGGGCCCTACTTCATATCTCTCATGTCTTCTGCAAGTCAGGCAGCTAGACTGAGCTCTTTTTAAAATACCAGCCAAAAGGTGTAAGGCCAGTTCTCCTGATAGACACTGAGTACATGCTAGCACTGCACTTAGCAATGTATTAAGAAGTCCTGGAGCTGCTAACTAGAAATGTAACTGTCATCGTTCATAAGGAACAGGGGAAATTTAATGCAAAAAATGCAAACTGTAGCACTGAACAGCTGTGACTTGTACAAACATGAATTTCTCTCCTCCTTTGTGAAATTATGTCTGCTGGCTACATTCTGGTTTTAATGGCAGTTACACAATTTGCTTAAGTAGCTTATCCAGGAGACACAGTTTCCTGGGATGGCTTTTCTGCAAGCTTCCTCCCCTGGCACAGGAAGAGAAGCCAACCACAGAATGGCATTTAAAATCACAGTGGGACTGATGTGATTCTCATGCAAGGCTTTAACGTTCCTCACGAGATGTCACACGTCCGCCACTATCAAACGTTACTCATGTGCAGTAACCAAAAGTGCTGCCTGATGTCAACGCAACGTGGGGCATTAAGGGTTAACAGTCCACTGCCTGCCTTGATGATGAGCATCGTCCTGAGGTACGAAGTTGGAACGTAACTGAAGTGTGTTAGATCAAAAAATTATATCTCATGAACGCTGTTCTCCTGAGTCATTTTCTAAATTTTCCAAGGCAGCGGGGAGGCTCTTTTTAAAGATTTTCTTTAAAGCACAAGTGTAAAACATGCACAGTTAGAAATAAGAAATATGCCTAAAATCTTGCTTTCTATTGTCTGGTGCCAAAAGGTACTATTTCAGTTTTGCTCTCTTTTTAAACATTCAGAATATTTTTGGTGCTTTTAAATACCTGTTCAACAATCAAGTGCTTTCCCTAACTTATAAATTAGTGTAAGTGGAGATTCTGGACAGAAGAGATGCTGATAAAAGGATCTAGTATCTTGGGTAAAGTCTGTATTTTGTGAACAGTTTGGGGGCCTCTCGATTATGGTTTCTCAGCCGCATGTATGTGCCACACAGTTGCTTGGCATGCAAGTCCTGTAGCTTCCTGGATTGTGGCTAGGTAGATTGTAGCAGATAAGGAAAAGGATGAAGAGAAAAATAGAGAAAGAACAGCAGGAGGAGAAAATGTTCTGTGCATATAGTATGTACTTTATTTCATAGGTCAAGAAATCAAAGCACAGAAACCTTTACAAGGATGAAATACTTAGACATAGCTAGACATTTTCATTCCACTGTTAGTATATAGCACAAGTTTGTCATAGGTATTCAAAATGTTGTCTTTATCTTATATTTACTAAAAATGTAACATGTGGTGTGTGTGTGTGTGTGTGTGTGTGTGTGTGTGTGTGTGTTCTTCTCTTGGTAATACTTGGCTTTCCGGTAATTTTTTTATTACAATATGCCCTGCAAAGTGAACAGTTTTAATGAAAATTTTGATTTGTCAAGATACATGTAATTTATTGTCGTGGCCAGAAATGTACCAAACTGAATAACAATAGCACTTCTTTAGCGTTGTTGGTAATCTATGAGCCAGGTATTGATGAAGAAGGACTGCAGAAGGGTGGTGCTTCTGTGACTGCTCAAGAGCTAGAGGTTCCAGGGACACACACAAGGAGATTATAATTCATTATTACCTAGCATTTATGTCATCTTTCATAGCTGGGTATTCGGGATAGTAACTCTAGAAATAACTGTTGTAAGGCACCAGCTTAACATTCAGTGTGCTTTCACATTAATTACCCTGATGCCAACCATCACATTTGTGAATGAAAAACCAAACCTCTGAGTTCTCCAAGGGCATATGGCCAGTAAAGCTGAGCTATGCCAGATAGAACAAAACAGACCCCAATAAAACAGCTGTTTTAGATGCTGTTTAGGTTTTATACTTTACAAAGTATTTAGTAAATGACCCTGAATCAAAACAGTTTGAAGTTAAACAAAAGACACCAGAATAGAAATGACCACATATACTTTATATAGGGCATATATATGAAAGTTAAAATGTCTCTATTCAAAAGTACACACTACTCTAATGACTTTATCTTTTGCTTTCCTCGATTGACCCATATGGATGTCATATAGTTTGGTGTGTCAGTTCAGTCCACCTGAAGAAGACAAAGATCCATGCTTTCTGAGAGGGCTGAGTCTATAATAACTTAGTGAAGTATACACATGGTATTTTTCCATAAATAACATCAATAATTTTAACGGATATCAAGACAGTAGCAAAAGATGAGGAAATATTACCACTCTGCCATCAGTTTTTCTTTGAGACTATTTTTATTTAAGAGGTTTTTATTTGAGAATTTTATACATACAATTATTTCCATCATTTTCATACCTGTCCTTCCCCTCCAGCTCCTCCTGTGTCCTTTCACTCTGTCTCAAGTTCATGATGTCTTCTCTTTTAATTATTATTGTTACATATATGTTTATATAACAATATATAATATCTAGTTATTGAATAAAGCACATGATATTCTATTGATACATAACAATACTTACCATTATCATTTGTGGTTGAGCACCATGCAGTCACTCATCACTGATAAGTATGTGTAGACACATTGCCATTAAGCATTTTTTAATGAACTTAAACTAAGCCCTTACTGAGGTATTTTTAAAGAAGGTAAATACAGGCAAATATCTTAATAGTCACACAGTGACCCTGGGTGGCAACAGGGCAGGAGAAACTCCTTGCAGAGGCATCTGTATGAAGTACACAGACTCTGAGTCCTCATCAGACAAGGGAAAGAGAACAGAAATACCACAGATAGAGGCAACACATGGGGTTGTGTTCCTAAACTATTTTTCCATAAGACCATGAAGAACATCCCAGTGGCCTTGTGAAGGAAGCTGGGGAGAACAGTCAAGATCCAGGGACTGATGTTCATAGGAGTCATAGACAACTTTTCCAGCTGGATGTGAGATGTGTGGGAAGTGGCGTTTCTGCACAAGGAGGGCTTAAAGGCCTATGGGTAGTGCCATTCCTCCTACCTAAGGAGAGACCCATATTCCAGATAGCTGAGTGCTAAAGTAACATAAAGCATGATGCTAGCATCTTACTTTGGATCATTCTGTTTGCTGCTTGCCAGTGCAATGTAATAAGTAGGCCATTGTTCAATCATTTGTGAAACAGCTCTTCTACCTTACAAATACAAATTCTCTGCAGATTAAGTGAGTTTTCTGCATTTCATGCATGAACTAGAGATTATCTCTTGTTAACAGTCTGTCATGACAGACCTCATAGTCACTTCTCAGTCTAAGAAACAATTCTAAAGTTAACACATGAAGTAAAAATTACACAGAATCAAAATTATCCGGAAGTTACCCAGGATTGTTGTAGTGTTAGAGATTTGCATACTAAAAGAACACCATTGTGTTGGAAGAGAATACTTTCTGGAATTAAAGTACTTTTCCCGTGTTTGGTACTTTTGGTTTTTCATAGCTGTGGAAGAGAGATCATATTTAGCTTAGAGGGATATCAATATTATCAGTGGTCTGCCACAATCTGGACAAAATGAGGCATCAGGAATTGATGCCATTTCTAAGACTCTCTCTAGTTGAATAAAGCATGTGATGGCCACCCAGCAAAGCAGACTAGAAATCACCCTACCCTGCATGAAAACTGTCATTCATCTCATCGTTAGTCAGGAGAACTCTTTCCAAAATCCCTTTTGTGTATCGTTGGAGTATGGTGTAAGGGTTTACATCCTACGTATGCCTGATTTCTGATAAACAGCTTGGCACCAAGTTTCACTTAAGCTCCCTGAACCTGGTCTGTTAGATGAATGGTGTTGATTGGTTAATTGCTCAAGTCTCCCAAAGTTCAAGAACTTTGCATTGCACCGTGTGCTTGCATGAACAAACTTGGCCATTTTCCTGAATTAACCCTCATTGTTTTCTCGTTATAGCTGCACATTGAATCATTCTTAAATTTTTTTTAAGTATTTCCATTCAAGTTCTGCTTCTGTTTGGCTAGATGGCAACATGAATCACCATTATTTTATATTAACAATCATAATGTTAGTGAGTGTTATAGAAGGAACACTTCCCTACATGGTGAATCATTACAATAGACCATGAAGAAAAAGCAGAAATGTGCTTGATATGCAGTCATAAGACTGGTATTAGGTTGTCATTTAAAAGGATTAAAGATAAAAGATACATTTATAGACAAAATTCACAGAAAGAACAATACACTTAATGTTTATTTTTTATATGAATAAAGGTTTTGCCTGTATGTATGTTTGTATACATATTCATGCAAAACCCAGGAATTCCACAAGAAGGAGACAGATCCCCTAGAACTGGGATTACAGACCATTATGAGGTGCTGTGTGGATGCTGGGAACCCAATTCCTCTTCAAGAGGACTGAGTGTTCTTAAGTGCCGAAGCCACTCTCCAGACCCAAGAATAATACCTTATACATTGTCAGAGCTGGCTGTATTAAAGGGGGAGATGTCTTTCTATTTTTAAGAATGAAAGCAATATTGTTAAGCACAACTTTTTATTACAGATTAACAGATATCTTCATCTTTAACTACTTGAAGGACAGGCTGAGCTCTTGGTGTAATAAAAAAGAAGGGAATGAATCCTCCTATTCTCTTCATCAAACTTTATGTTTAATTTTACCTAAGGAAAATGAGCTCTAGAACTTTCAAGAACACAGTTGTGCTCTGGGGGTTGAGGCTGTGCATCCTACAGCAAGAGACACCATTCGCTGGGATATACATATAGCTTAGTGTCGCTGGGATATGCATGTGGTTTAGTGTTTTTACCTAAACTTAATCTAGAAGAAACTCATCAGCTGGCCTCATAATCCAACTACTCAGAAGGCTGAGGCAGAAAGCATCTCTGGATATCAGAGTGAGTTTAAGGCCAGCCTGGAAAATTTAATGAGACCCCATCTCATAGTAAAAAGTAGGAAGAGAGGGCTGGCCTATAGCTCAGCGGTGAGGAATTTACCTAAAATCTGTGAAGTCCAGCATTTATTATCTACTACCACAAAAAGAAAAAGAATAGTAAACTCATCACTGTTATTTTCAAACACTTAAGTCTCACCTATTGAGCTAATTATGATAATGTAAAATATCTTAGTTCAACTATCCATTAAACAGTCATTTATAGAGGTTGATATGGTACCCTGCATCTTTTCTACCTTACTTTTACAGTGAACATATTTTGAGACTGTTAAAATGATAGGAAAGGCTACTCTTCTTGTTTTCTGTAGTATTGCCATGAATTTAGTTTGTTACATTGACTTCATATGTAATTTCCAAGAAGGTCAGTTAACCTTGAGAAATAGCTTAACAGGTGATGATGATGATGATTGCTTAGACATATAGTCTGGCATAGCATCCAGTTTCTTCAGTTTGTGATCTCGCTGCTTGTGTCCTCAAAGTACTAGAATTACAAGCATGTGTCACTGTGCCCTGCTAGCAGTTACCTTTATGAAGCACTTGGCATGCATTAGGTATTCTACAAAACCCATTTAACCATCATCATAATGCCTTATGACAGATGCTATTGTTTCTATTTTACAGAGAAACTGAAACGTAACGAAACCAAGCCATCAAGCTAGCTGTTGACAGCACTACAGGCAGGGCTTAAGAAACTTTAGAAACTTTACTGTCCACATTTCATTCTTGACCCCTTAGACCCTAAGTAACCTAAATATAAAATGAGCTAAAATTTACACACTGATTTGTATTTAAGCATGTTCATGTTTTTTTTTCTAATTGTCCCCCTCAAAATGGCTCTGTGATTTAAGGAGGATGTATGATGCAGGTGAGACACTTTGAGTTGGGAAGCATGAGAGACCTTCTCAAAAAGAGCAAGTCCATCACTTCTTGAACATGTTTGCACAGCATACCTTTAAATGAAGCTTTAGCCCCCATTCTGGTTTGCTCTTGGGAATGATAAAACAGATGGCTTAGGGGTAAGGGCTGTCCCACTGTCACCTGAAACCACATTTAAATAATAGCCCTCTCACCAAGCCTGACATCATGAGCTTGATCCTTGGACTCCACATGGTGTAAGAGGAGAACCAGCTGTCCTCAGCTCTATATGCATGTTGTAGCATCAGTGCCCAACCCCCACAAAATAAATAAACAAATGTAAAAACAGAGAAATAATCTTTAGAAATGAGAAATTGATAACTCAACCTCCTAAGAGGTTTCAGAAGTAAAGCAGAGACACCCATGAGATAGAGAACGCCAGGGCCAAGTGCCCCTTTTCTCTGTCACTCCATACTGTTCACAGTCTGCTAGTAAGTGCGGTATATGTGGAGTGAGAAGGCCACCATTTAAATGTGGTCACCATGAGAGTGGTAGTGGGACAGGTCTCCCAAGTCCTCAGACATCTCCTTACTGTGTGACATTTCCTCTGCTCTGTGTACTAAAGGTGAGAAAGACTTATCACCTACAGCGCAGGAGTGCCCTTTGCAATGTTTGAGATGAGTATTACGTGCTTGTGTTTTAGTTGAGCATCCTCATCTTCCTCCACAAGCATCTTTGGTCTTGTTCATAAATCGTAACTCAAAGACATAGTTCATATTCAAGTTACAGGGTCAATAAGGACAGAGAGTTGGTACCACACCAACCTTTGAAGAAACTGAAAGACAACCTTTGACGAGGAAGTTCTGGTTTGATCTTCTGGCTCATCCTGATGTCATTTCATTTCTGATTTTTCAATACATAAATCATGCACACGTGCCCATATTTCTGCTGAAGTACAGTCACTCACTGTTTCTATGAGAATAACTCCTGAGTTCTCAAGGTATTATTAAATATATCAAAATAATATTCTGTGATTTCACACTTGTGTTTTCAGAATATCTGCAGATAATTTAGAGTGTAATTGAAATTTCCAGTTTCATATTAAAAACAGAAATGACACTCACCTTGCAGAAGTATTAGCAGATATATTCTGCATGCGTGACTATGAAATATTTGCTTGAAAAGTAAATATACAGTTGTTTTGGAACCATGTGAATCAATGTTCTTGAATTTTGGCACCATGCAGAGCTGGGCTAATTTCCTGTATCAACTGGGAGATGTGCCAAAAAAAAAAAAAAAAAAAAAAAGCTTACCCATTTTGAGGAAGAGGTAAGCTAAAGGCATTGAGCCCAGTGTGCCAAGCATCTGGCATGAAGACTAGACCTGATGAAAATTAGCCCCTCTCTTTCCCTCTTTATATTCTCATTTCAACCATTTTAGGCATCTATGAACCAAGTTTAAATCTGAGCAGGAACTAAGTAGCTTGAAAAGTGTATGAGGGGGTACCCTTTTGAACCCATCTCATCTTTCTAAGATCTTCAGGTGGACATCCCAAGAGTCGCCCAGTGAATGGGCACACATTTGTAGTTTGAAAAAAGAACAAGCACATTATTTAGGAGCACATTCCCCACACACTTCTGGAAACCATCCTCCATCTACAATGCTTTGATCTCCCTAGTAACGCACACAAGTGTTAGTTATGGAAACTCTACAACCACACCCAGCACCAATAAACAATCTCTTTAAAACACCAGTGATCCAACTACCATCCTCCTCCCCTGGTTTTAATCCTGCTGAACTTCTGTTCTTCCTATTTATTTTTATTGCTCATCCTACCCCCATTTTCTCCATGTCTTTACCTTTTGGAATTACATCTTCTGCCCACACCTAGACCTTGTGGTCACATATTAGTGGCAAAATGATTGAAGTACTCTGCAGAGATTCAAGGTATCCAGGATACAGCATAAGGATAAAGAACTCATCCAGGATAAGTTCTCCTTAAAACTCATCAAAAGTACTTTTTAACTTTTGTTTCTAGTCCCTCCTATATCACATTCCACCTCACAAATGTAAGCGCTCATGCATGTTTGATTTCTCCCTGGTCTGTATAGTTCTAAAGATTCAGTAGTCAAGAAACAATTATATATAATAAATAGTGAACCTGAAAACCTGGCAAGCTCTGAGTTTTATATGAAACTGTAATTATCTTCATGTCCTTGGCCTCCAGAATCATAGTTTTATCCACACCATAGTCTGTGTGTCTCCGCCCCACCAGAATCCTTTTCCTGGAAGGTGCCTGGATAGTTCCAGATATTTAGTGATGTTGTTTTTATGATTTCCTAGTATCCTGAGCCCCTTAGTCCGTGCAGTCAGTCCCAAAGCATTCCTGTATCCATGGTTGTTGATGGCTATCCTTATTAATGGCTGTATATCTTTTAGAGTTCCATTAACTTAAGCTAAACTATTACTTTAAATTTAACAACTCAAAAAATTGATTGAGGAATTACAGTCCATTTTAACATAAAGTATATTTCAGCTCCCTAGTAATTTTTTTTTGTGTTTAATTTTTTAATTTAATTTAAGTAATTTAATTTTTTTGTGGCCCATAGTAAGAACAAATTCAATTTATCTCACCCAAGATTGTTTCTATGTTAAAATGAAGAATCTCACATCTAGGGAAAGTCATTATGTCCTGCATAAATGATGATTAGCCAACACAAATGTCTCCTCCCCTAGAGATTTGACCATTTAGTCAGGGCTGGCAGGCACCAGTAAAAAGGGGGGCCATTATTTTGTTTCTAATACATAAGATCTTGATATAGTGCAGTCATTAGTTTCATTTTAGATACATTTCATCCTGCCTCCAAGTTTTTGACTTCGCATTTTAAATATAGAAACAAAAGGTTTAAATTACCTTTAAAAATGGTGTCCACCTCTTGCACTCAGCAATAGCATTTGGATGTTTTATGAGAGTGAAAGGGCTGGATAGACAATTTTAATGCATGCCTACTGGCTCTAATTTTTTAATTGAACATAGATTCTTCTCTCATACAATACATCCTGACTACAGTTTCCCCTCCTCCATTCCTCCCAGATCCCCTCCCCCAACCTTGCCTCCTATCTGTTTTCCTTCAGAAAACAGTAGGCCTTCAAGAGACAACAGCCAAACACTACAAACAAGATGTGATATGACAAGGCTAAAACCCTCACAACAAAGCTGGACAAGCCAACCCCACAGGAGGAGGAGAGTCTTAAGAGCTGGCAAAAGAGTCAAAGACATCCCTTCTCTCACAGTTAGGAGTCCTTCAAAACCACCAAGCTAACCGCTAACACATAGTCAGAGGACCTGCCACAGACTCCTGAAGGGTGTCATGCTTGCTGCTTCAGTGTCTGTGAGTATATATGAGCCCTGCTTGGGCTGAGCACAGAGTTTCATTCTCTGTTCTATCTATCCCTAGGCCTAGGTCTAAAAACTTCTAGCTGACTGATTCAATGTGGCTTTTCTTAGCTTCTGACTGAATTGCTCTACCTGGCCTCATACTAACTTTGGCAATATCTTCTAATGTTCTGGCTCCTTCTCATTCTCTGGCTAGTTCTATCTTTGCCTGTGTTTAGCTGGTTCTCTCTGTGACCTCTGTAGAACTGTCCTGGTAAATCAGCCCTACATACAAACCACCACCACACGTTCTTTTCTCTCAAGCTCTTAAGTAGCCTCTGTTCCTCTGCTGTTCTCATGTGAGTTGAGTATATTCTATCTCTGACTCTTTCTGTCAAATATTTCTCTGATTCAATACTTCATTGCCTCTCAATTAGATATCATTTCCAACTTGGCTGTTTCCATCTACAAATTAATCTTACCTTCATTGTTAATGTATGTGCAGTCAGGGTGTATCTGCATTCTGGCCAGAAAATATCTTTGGATGTGATCCCTTGACAGAGCAGCCATGTTACTGGATTAAAATCTTCTATATATTTTATTGTGTATTTTTGCATCTATGCTCATAGGGGAAATTGGTCTGTAATTCTCTTTCTTTGTTGAGTATTTATGTGGTTTTGTATCAGAGTAACTTTGGCCTCATAAAATGAATTAGGAAATGGTTCTGTTTCTATTTTATGAGATAATTTGAGAAGTATTGATGTTAACTCTTCTTTGAAAGTATTGTAGAATTTTGAGCTAAAACCATTTGACCCTTAGCCTTTTTTTTGGTTGGGAAATTTTAATAACCACTTCAATGTCACTAGGGGCCATAGATCTATTTAAATTGTTTACCTGATCTTGGTTTAACTTTGGTAAGTAGTACCTATGGAGAAAATTATGCATTTTGGCTCTAATTATTTTTAAAGTATCCATGTATCTTAAAGGCCCTAGAAGCTTTATAGAATGATTGATACTATTACATGGCCATGTCTTCTAAGAGAAACAGGACTTTTTTTCATGTATTTAGTAAGTGGTAATGGCTTAGTGATGATTCTCCATAATGCATAAAATATGCACTAACTAAATAACCCAGTATTATAGCCAACAGAAAGAAGGCTTTCCCACAAAAATATACTCAGGAGGTCAAACTGGTTGGAGTACAAGATAGACTCAGCTCTGAATTTCAGTGCTAATACATGGATATCTTTCTTAGAAATGATTCCACCTCCCATGTGGATGACATAATCCTGAAGCAGCCCCCTTTGTGAACAGGGAGAAAAGAAAGTAAAACATGAGTGCCTCAAGCTTCCCACTTATATTCACAACACACACACACACTCATACACCACACACAAAGGTACAGGAGGAAAGAATGAGTGGTCAATTATAGACATAAAATGATCACTTAAGTGTAGAACTGGGAAGAAATCCTACTAAAGGTAGTATTCAATTATTTTGTGAAAAAGTTCAAAGTAAAATAGACTAATTTTTTATTCATCCAAAGGTCATATTTTAAAATAACTCATTTAAAACCTTAAGCTTTGATCTGGTACTAATAAACATATACGTTTATTACATGAAAGCATTATTTCATAATTATTTTATTTTCTAGTTTTCAGTCTCCTACCAGAGCACATCCCTGTTTAATCATTGTTCCTGCCCACTACCCTTGCCATAGTATTTAGCGAAGAGATGTAAAAAATCAGTATTTGATGAAATATCTGGCATTTTGAAAGTATTTATATCATGGTACTACTTTGCAGTAGTTTGATCATTTTTAACCCATGCAATATGCACAGAAATTCTAATCATTTTATTATTTCAATGCTAGATTTACATATGAAAATTTCTGAAGCACAAAGACTATAAATGATATCCATAAGATCATACACTATGAATATGACAGAGCTGACAAGTGAATGTGAGCAATCTGACTGCAGAGACCAAACTCTTTTTGTTGTTTTTAAGATTTAGCGTGTGTGTGTGTGTGTGTGTGTGGTGCACCAAATGTACAGAGATGCCCAAGAAAGCCAGAAGAGGGTGTCATAGCGTAATACCCTAGAAAATGAGTTATAAATAGTTGTGAACCACCCAATGTGGGTGCTAGAAATCTGAGACCTCTGTACACATAGCTAGTTCTCTTAACAAATGACCCAACTGTACAGAACCAAGACAAAACTTTCCACTGACCTCAGAAGACCCCTGTAGGGCTATTATTCTCCTTTAGCTTTCAATCCATGAAATAATGTTTATCGATTTTTAAATAGTTTTTATTCTTCTTTATCCAAACCTAAGGGCAACAAAAACACTATGTATTCTTCTTGGGACTAACGTAAAAATGAACAATTTGTAGACAATGAGGTGTAGTGTCTGTGTTTGCTGCCAGTGGAGTGGTATCTTGGGACACAAGTGGAAAGAGGCAATGTCCCAGAAGTGTGGGACTCAAAAGGAGGGTCAGAGAAACCCAGAGGAATTCTTCTAAGCTTCCAGAAATTCGTATTTTCTAAGTATATTCAGAGCTCCCTGAAGGAACACAATGACAGAAATGCCTAGAAGAGTTCAACACAGGAATTCTTAAGGATGTAATCCATGTCTTTCTGCATGTGGGTTTATCTTAAATATTCTGAAGGGAGTAGCTATTTCTTCTCTCTTGTTAAGTAAGCAGTTTCAAAGCTGAAAGCTAATTTACAATGTAACTCTAGTAAACAAATAGGACCCTGTATTATCAGTTTTGTCTATTTATCTTGCACCTAGATTCAAATAATTTTAGCCTGATTTTGTTTACTTCATCTTTTAAAATTGCCCAAGTCCTCTGCTGAGGGATATATTAAAAGGATCTGTTTGAACTTAAATCCATGAGAAGAAGCATAATGCTGCTTAGAAATGCCTTGGTGATAGCCTTAGGAAGAGGCTCTGGACATAGGACATGTATTATAATGACACCAACAGCATCACCATTAATATTAACTGTAATAAATAACAACTATTCTAAAAACCATAAGCCAGCATTTACAGTTGTAGTGTTCTTCCCAAGTGTCTGCTCTTTACAAACATTTCTCTTCGTCTCATAGCAGCCCCATGAAATAGACAATAATGTCCCCATTCGATAGATGATGGTTGTGTTTAATTAGTTTGCCATATTAATAGAAAATATCTGAGATTTACAAAAGAATGGTTTGTTTTTCCTGAGTTTCAGGGTCTTCTTTTTGTGGCCAACTGTGTTGTGTTGATCACAGTCGGGGAGTCAGAGGAGGCCAGTTCTCCTCATGGTCAGGACCTAAGAAAAAACACCATTGTTTCACACTTCCTTGTGAGGGCATGTCCCCAGTGACCTAAGACTTCTTATCCCCTACCTCTTAAAGATTTCTACCACTCTCCAAAAAGTCCTTCTATGACCAACTGTCTTCTGTAGAGCTTGTAATGATATGGGAGATAAAGTCAGAAAGGTGGAGGCCAGTTCTCATGGCCAGGAACTAAGAGAAAGACACTAATGTTCGGCATTTCCTTATGAGGGCATGCCCCTAGTGATCTGAGGCCTGTCATTTCCTACATTTTAAAGGATTCTACCATTCTCCATTAGCACAAATCTGAGGACCACCCAAGCCTTTGACACATGACCCTCAGGGCATCTGAGGTTCAATCAGTAAAGAAGATACAGGTGATTGATGAAAGTTTAGAAATTGTCTCAAGATGCCACTTTAAACAATTTGATTAAACATCACACTATGGATGTATTGAATATCATTAGGGGAAAAAAAAAACATCTTTTTGGGTATTACCTACAAGACTTGCCCCAAGTGTGTCAAAAGCAAAGAGTACCTGTGGCAAAGCAGCCAAGGATAAAGCTACAAAATCAAGAAGACTTGAGGGATTTTGCTAAGAAAGTTACCTGCAGGTGGTAAAGGAGAAAGATCCTCCAACATCCTGACACAGAGTGGCTGATCTGAACTTACTTAATAAAGAGACCTGAAGAGCCACCGGTCACCATGGACTACAGGGAGCTGAAGAGACACGGATCACCATGAACTACAGGGGGGCTGAAGAGCCACGGGTCACCATGGACAGGGGGACTGAAGAGCCACAGGTCACCATGGACAGGGGACTGAAGAGCCACGGGTCACCATGGACTACAGGGAACTGAAAAGCACTCACCATGAGCTACAGAGGTGTCTCCATTACGAGGTCACTGCATGGAAAAGAATCTTCCCATTGTTTAAGTCTGACAAGACTTCATCATAGCATGATGGAGGTGATCAAAATCTTGATGGAGTAGTTAAATTGATCTGAATGATAATAATAGCTGCTGGAAATAAACATCCCAATGCTAAAAAGTGATGTGCTAATATTGACTATTACGTTTATTCCTCACAACCACTCAGGTAGACAATGTTGCCCTCATGTTTAACTTGTTACTAAATGTTACTCAGCTATTCAGGAGCTAGAATTTGAATACAGATCTGATGGATGCTGAGGTGAAGGGGCAGAGAGCATCTGCTGTGCCTCCCACAGTGACATCATTAGCCACACTGTGGTCATCATTCATACCAACTACCTTTCTAATATACCAGATAAGATTTCATTTTATCTCCTTTCTTTTCTGATGTGTAGTTATTAAAAGTATAATGGATGGAGCACATGAGTGTATGTGTGTGTGTGTCTTCTGTCTGTCTGTCTGTCTGTCTTTGTGTGTCTGTCAGAGAGAGAGAAAGAGAAAAAGCAAGCAGACATGTACTATAAGTACTTGCCAATTTAAAATCACAACTATATGTACTTGCCAATTTGAAATTACATATTAGAAAGATAAAGCATGTAGATAAGAGATCCACTGTAGAAAGAGACATGATTAAATTCTAGAATTTCATCATACTTGGCATGTGGTTTACCTAGAACAAGTCACACAGCCTGTCTGTTTACCTCATCACCTTTAAATGAGAATACTTCAAATTATATATTTTATAATTTGAGTATATTAGAATGTAATGAATACCATATAGTATATTTGAGCATAACTGGTATGCAGTTAGCTGTCAGCTCCTTTTCTAACCCCTCTCTCCTTCATTCTTTCAGAGCCTTTAAAAAACAAATACCACTGTACATGCCAGCCCTCTCCTGGGGCATCTATGTTTGGCATGGCCATTGCTAGTAGACAGGGCTGCTTCCAGTCCTCTGAACCTTAAACAACCTGTTATATAGGAATACATACTTTGCTGGTGCTGTAAGTCCTAGGATAGCTAAGCTACATATGTTTCCCGTCTCTCCATGTCTGTCTACTAGTTTCCCATCTCAGCATGCAGAGGATCTCAGCAGTAAACATCCTACATAGGCATCTGTCACTGCTATAAGAAGTTTCCTCCTGAATCCTGGCCTTTCAACCCAGGTCTGACTGCTTAAAGTTTGCACTGTGGGTCAGTGAGATAACCCAGCAGGAAAAGGCACTTACTCACCAGCCTTGTAACCTAAATGTGATCCCCAAACTCATGGAGTGAGAGGAGAGAAACCTCCCCCACACACCTGCATGTTGTTCTCTAGTGCATGTGTGTGTGTGCTCATCTTCTACACACACACACACACACACACACTAAGCTCATGTATTATTTTTATTTTTGGTTCCCGTTACATTATCAGTAAACTCATTTCTCATTTATCCTGTTGTTATTGGGACTCTACCAAGCTTAGATTGCACACCTTGGGGGAACTATTCAGTTTGTTTAATTCATTGACCATTTACTTGAATAAATCAAACTCATCTCACCTGAAGACAATATCCAGAAAGCACACTATCTGGTTCCTTTGGCTATCTCATGCATATGGTAAATATAACAGCATCTGATAGAGTCATCAAGGGCTCTGGACTATCACAGAATTGTGTGTTATGCATAGGCCAGCCCCCTCAGAAGCCTGATCCATGCTGGGTAAGACATTTGACTGTAATCAAGTAAGGTGTCCTTAATCACCTGTTCGCCGTAGAGCCATGTGCATGTTCTCCTAAATGACTTTGTCCCACTGCTATCCTAATTTGAAATTTTCTTTTTCAGCCACATAAATAGAAGAACACAGTTTGAAAACCCTGTCCTGGAAGCAAAAAGGAAGCTACAGCAACATAACATGCCCCACACAGAACTTGGAACAAAGCCCCTTCAGGCCCCAGGTTTTCGAGGTACGGTATCTGGCAGCATGCAGGATGGCAAGAGAAACATTGACGGCTGTTAACTCTTCCAGACAGATATGCCTGTAGTGAGGGGCCGTACAAATGACTGGCCTGACTTCTCTAGTCCCTTCCAAAGCATTAGGGTTGACATTATTTATAATTAGTTTTTAATATAGCTACCACAAACTATACTAAGGACATTGAGCAGTGCCTTATAAGAATTTCACGTGTTGCCCGGTGGGACTTTGATGGTGGGAATATAAACTACAGAGAGTCTCTGAAAATCGGAAATTAAAATGAGGTTTGTTTCTTTTGTGACGTAGGCAGTTCTTGAGTGACATTACCTAGGCCCAACTCCATCTTCTCTTATACCCGGCCCAGAGAGTCTCGCAGTGTGAAGGACTTGTCTTACTATCTGCCTGAGCACAGAGGGATGCCCTGGACACTCAGGAAGTCCCAGGGCTACTTGTGAACCTGACTACACTGGGAGCCACCTAGTGGAATGAGTGGCTGCACACTCTTCACTTCTTTCACGATTGTACTGAATTAAATGCACGCACACTCAATCGCACAATCACACACACATTCACACACTATATAGCATTACATACATTCACACATTCACACTTTACACACACATACTTTACACACACATACACACACGAGGCCTTGGTGTCTAGAGCCTCCATTTTCCTAGTAGTGACTTCATATCACATGCCTGCAGCACTCTGCAATGAATGTAAAGGCCTCATGTGGTATGAGCTCCACCTGTAAGCACTGCTTTGGTGACCACAGGAGAAGAGATTATATGTGGGTTCTATACATTACATAAAAATTTAATAAAGAATATGTGGTAGGTAAATTGACATATAAATCAAAACTCTATCATAATGACTCATCGTTTGATAGTCTATCCTATGAAACCAAAAACGTCACAATAAGAGTATCATGCAAAATATGTAGCCGAGTGGCCACTTATAATTTGGCTACTATGAGAATCAAATCATAGCACCTTCAAAAAGTATATGAAATGCTTATCTGCAAAGCGAGTATGGAGGTGCTTGCCTGTAATCCTAGCAATGGGAGACTGAGGCAGGAAGATCAAGAGTCCATGGCCCCTGGATTACAGACCAAGGCCTGTTTCAACAAAGTAATTACAATGAAATGCTTGAAAACCTCATGATTATCAACTGAACTACCCAGGCAAACACAAAATGCTTATCACAAGTGGAATTTAAGAGACAACGAATTCCTCTTCCTAGTATGACTATAATTTTAAAGCATTTGAAGTGCTTAGAACCAGAGACATTAGAAGTCACACTTGAAAACGTTTATCGTATAACAAACAAGGGGGAACTCATTGAACACGCACAGGGTCGCTTCCCATGACTGTGGCATTGACTTCATTACGTCAACGTATTACAAAATGTGTCAACTTTACATTCATAACCATTTTGAGAAATATTGGCCTGACGTTTGCTTGCATTTGAGAGTCTATTAAACGCTCTCTGTCCAGTAGAGATGCATCTGATATATTTATAACATCTCACAGCATTGATATGTAAATAAAAGTTAACTCAGTCTCACATCCGGGTTCTCTGTCTAAGCAATTTCAACCTTTAAATACACACCAACTGTGCACTGCGTCTCTGTTGATATAATCTGCACGTTTCATGTCCTTCAACCAGTCTATTTGATTTTCTACCCCATGCAATCAAGGTTCTGTGTAGGACCAGCCACTCCTATGTCCCTCCCCTGGGAACTCTGATAACTAGAGCAGTGTAAGTCAGATCTTATTTGAAGGCTTTCTTGCCGATTGACACAGCCCTGTTTTAAGCTCAAGAGGGCTAATTTCCAGAGAGTAAACACTAGTAAGTCACTCTCCAACCACACAGCACAGCTTTGCACAGTTCCCTGGATGCTTTGAACAGCTCTGTATTTGTAGGATGCCCTAATTGTCTGGTCCTTCTCAAAGTGGCCACTTGCTTGCATCTTCCATATGGGTCTCCCGCCTCTACCCAAGGATTGATGCTTGGTGGTTGGCTCCTCTCTGATAACTTGTCTTAGCAATGCCTTTCCTCCTTATCTTGTATTGCAGAAAAGCCACTCTTTACCCGGGATGCGTCCCAGTTGAAGGGAACCTTCCTCAGCACCACCCTCAAAAAGAGCAGCATGGGCTTTGGCTTTACCATCATTGGTGGGGATGAGCCGGATGAGTTTCTACAAGTGAAAAGTGTGATCCCAGATGGGCCTGCCGCACAGGATGGGAAGATGGAGACAGGTAAGCTCCCTGCAACTGCAGAATTGCCATTGCTGTAATTCTTTTCTATAAGCGGAGAGCCAAACCTAACTTCCACAGACTCCTTTGTGGTTTTAATTCTAAAATCAAAGATCTTTTTAGTTTAGAAGAATGACAAATCCTATTTTTCCTACTTTAATTTTTTTTAATGAAATTATTTGTAAACGATGTAGAGAATCAATTTCTTCCCCTCTCTTTCCCTGTCTGTTCACTATTCAATAGACTTACGTCATCTGAGTTACCTCAAACTCGTTCTTAGGGAAGAGATCGACACATAACACTTATATTCAGCCACTGATATTTTTTAACCTGTACCAGTCCTTCAATATTCAATAATGTGTATATATATCTCAGAGGGAAATTATTTGAATGACATTACATTTTATATGTACCTATACAGTGTGTCAATTTAATTTAATGCATTTTTTTCTAGCCATTATAAGTTAATTTTCATATATAGTTATTTGAATGTCTAAATGGTAACTGAAATTGATTTTACATGGAAATAAAGACCCAGATTGTTAAAGACAGGAAAATATCAAATATGCTAAGTCCCAGAGTAGAAAAAAAAATTAATGAAGTAGGTCTGATTTAACAGTCTAATTGGTGATTCTCTTACCTGGCCCATGACTTTAAATGAGTTCCATAATTTACAATTAGTAATTTCTTTATTTGAGAAAAAGTAAATAACTAAAGTTAATCATCTGTTTATAAGATGTTGATTCTAGAATTTTAGTGGTGTTATTTTTAAAGTACTTTAGATGGTATTAAAAGTATTGTAATTATACCTTCAAAGAAATATAGTCTATCATCATTTTTGCATCCTTTCATGCTGATTCAATTTATGGTATAAGATGCACAAGTCAGAGAACTGTGTTAGGCAGGAAGCTGTATCACTGCTGTGATTATATGTTTATAAATTGAATTATTTCTCTGAGTCCAAAAGATACTTCTGTGTGGAAAGAACACATAAAATTGAGGTGTTTATTTGAAATTGCTTATTTTTTAACGTTGTCAAAGCTTTAAAACCCCTTATTAGTTTTTTTATTCCTGTCATTTTTCAAGATTCTGGTATGAGTATATTTTTCAGTACTACTCACTAGCAGGGAGCAATGTACACAATAACACTGTCTCCTGAGAGATGTTACATCTTCACACCAAGATCAAAATGTCCAGACTCCTGTGTGGGCCCTAGGAGGTCAGCCACACTGCAGTGGATGGCCAAATGTCCAGGAGCATGTGGGCAGTACCAGTGGACTTGATGGCTTTTGGTTTCATTTTTAAAGGTAGAAAGGAAAGTGGGAAGCATCTGGGAGGAACTGGGGCAGAGAAGAGTGACATTGTCAAAATACACTGTATGAAATTCTTTTAAAAAATCTTTGAACTTCAAAACTCATCACATTTTGAAAACAATTTTTTTTAAATATCATGTGTATGAATTTTCTACAAGAGTTAATGTCCAACAACAGTGTTTATCTAGAAAGACTTTATACGTCATCTATACCTTCATGCTGCCCTCCAAAACCACATAAACACTGAGTAACTCCATTGCAAATCCTCTTACAGTCTTGGACGAGGACGTACAGAAGCTCTGGATTCATAGAGCTCTAACAGAGAAAGGATCCTCAGGGCTCTTGAACTTGTGCAAAAAAAGTGATAGATCCATTTTTTTCCAAAATAAAGGACCACGTTACTTCTCTGTATAGTTTCAAAACAAACAAAGACTTCTTGTGGAAAATCGAGAACAAAATGTGAATATTTGCACAGCAAGTCCTTTCTTCTTGCCCTTGATTCTCTTAATCTGCCATGCCCACACGAGGAGGAGACTACAAAGCCAAGGCTTTATTCAGAATCTAACACATTTTGTTCATTTAAGAAAATCACACAACAGGTCCTAATAAAGAGGAAAGGAATCGAAGGCCTAAGTCTGCTTAGTGTCTCCTATTTAGTCTGCTCTATGACTCTGACAAGCACTTTTCCAGCTTCTCCCTTCCAGTCATCGCAAAGTGCCAGGGCTACAAAGGAAGGAATGATGGGACCTCAGTTCCAGGGGATTTACATCTAGAAGGGGCTTTAGACACATTGATAAGCTAATAGAACCCAACATAATGAGGTTACAATACCCCTAATGTGGCCACAAATTCAGGAGAGTGTGGAAATAACAAATTTTTAAATTATTTTTAAATTTATTCTTCTCTCATATATTACATACCAACTGCAGTTAACAAAAAACGTTTTAAAGAGGAGTTTGTTGCATCATTTTATTGAGCCTTTAGAGTGATGGTAGTTTCCTTTATAGGAAAAGAATGTAATAAAACAAACTGTGGTGCTTTTTAAATATTCAAAAAATATATTCACATATAATTAGAAGATAATTTTAATACATGTGTAAAGGTATTTCTGCAACACTGAACAAGTTACAATAGAAAGAATTGTTCTTTAGTTTTGCAAACACTTAGTGAAGCTCTGCGCATGCCAAACATTCTGCTAATTAATAAGGATGCAAAAGTGGAAAGACAAATGTTTCTATCCCCACAAAGTTTGCAATGTAAATTGAAATAATGAGTGATATGTTGATGAGTGTTTATATCAATGAAATAATAAAAAAAAATACATACCTAAGTAATGAAATGGTACAGAAGAGGAAGCTGTCAATATTGCGAGGAGAAATTCTCCCAGTGCGCTAAGAAATCCTCACAGACATGATGATAACGGTTTTAAAAGACGAATAGATGTTTGCTGAACAAGTGAGGAAAGCTACTGGGAGACATACATGTGCAAATGTATTGGAAAGACTGAAAGAGATTTGCAAGCCCTGAGTGTATGTGTTAGTGTTTTTTCTTGGGTACACATTGGTGGTGAGGTATAGTGTCAAATGACAGCCACAAATGGGAAAGATCAACCAGTCTTATAGTACATACTAAAGAATTATACATAATCATATATCCTAAAGTTCTAAAAGATCATGAACAGGCATATCTTTAGGCAAACTTTTTGGAGTAAATTTTCAGCCAATGAGGCACAGAGCCTTCCTCTGTAGCTGACGTTGCTCAGACTCATGTATTTGTAGATCTAACACACTGCTCTGGAAATAGCAGATGGACATTTTAGTTAGGTTCTGGAAGACTGACCTCAAGGCTTTGTGCATGCTATATGCAGGTGTAAGGACTTGAATGGACAGACGGATGATGGATGGATGGATGGATGGATGGATGGATAGGACGGACGGATGATGGATTTAAAGTGAATGACCTTATAAAATAATATTTAAATGAGATCAATTCTTAATTTCTATTTTGTGATAGAGCTGAGTCAATGATGCCGAGTAAGGTAACTCACCACAAAAGCAAAATTAAACCCAGTTTTTATCTTTAGCATGACATACCATAAACAATTATGTTAGAGACTAAATTATTATATTTTTAAAAATTAACCTTAAATATTAAATAAACTTTTAAAATAACAAATCAAACACTATAAAGATTAGAGGAAATCACTGATATTTAAGGTGGGTGGTCTCATTTTATATTAAAATAAGCATGGAAGTAGTTTAATTGACCTTTTTAGCTTTTGGTTATATCTAGTTTAGGGAAACACAAAGATAGCTTGTAAGGACACAAGAAAAACAACCATATGAAAAAGTTTCTCTTGGGTTCTGCACCAGAGCAAATGGGGTGAGCAGGGAATTCTTTCTTACTTGGCAGTGACATCTGGCAAGGAGCAGAGGACAGGCAGAAAACAAGGGCAGTGTCCTTCCTTCAGCTCTTTGACAAGTGAGCCAGCTACCAGTGGTTCCATGATGTTATTATCCTGATGCCCAGGAACTATCTAATTTTAACTACTAAGGATTCTACATAGTTTGGAAATCAAGTACCACAGACCCTATTAATATCCTTCAAAGTGTTTTAGCATCTATGTTGCCTAAGTATTTTAAAGTATTCTAAAAATCAAATTTGATATAAAAGAGTTCAGAGAAGTCAAGGAGTCTGAAAGGTATTTAATCTACCATCTTCTGTTGAAAAACTTCTCATTGCAAAACGTTTTGTCTTTTTGTAGTATTTGCTTGTTTTATTAATAAGATCACAAATAAGTAACCTGACTGATAGGCATTCCTTAGTCTCTGTCATTTCTTCATTTCAATGGCTCGGTATACTGTTTGTAACCTTAGTGTCTGTGTTTATAAAAGTAGGGGTACCTAACTAATTTTGGCATCTTTTGGTAAACTTGTGTGTGTGTGTGTGTGTGTGTGTGTGTGTGTGTGTGTGCAAATGCCTTCCTTTGTCATGCTCTACCCTTTTTTATTTCAAACAAGATCCTTTCACTGAACCTGATATTCACTGTTTCATCTGTACTAGCTAGCCTCAAGCCCCAGGGACCCTCTGTCTCCACTCTCCATCACTGGGGTTACAGGTCCACACTGCTATATTTGGCTCTTTGTACATGTTGGGAGTCTGAACTCTAGTCTAATACTTGAGAAGCAAGCCCACGGACCCATCTACACAATACCCCTAAGTAAAGTTTTTGGTTTTCTGTTTGTTCCTTTGTTTGTGTGTATGCGTGCGTGGTGTGTGTGGTGTGTGTGTGTGTGTGTGTGTGTGTGTGTGCATGTGTTTTGGATTTTTCTTTTATGCATATTTTTATGCCCACAGTCCTGCTAATTCCAGATTCCAAGAAACAATATTTGGAATGTACACTTACATCTTTATAATTTTGTTAAAGCAATATGTTCACAAACTAAAAATGTAGCATGAAAACATTTATAGTGAACACAATGTTTCTTCACCTAGCCCTCCCATCCTCCAGGCCTATATCCAAGATGCAACTAATTAGTTTCAGGCATGTCCCACCTATGGATGTTGCAATACAACATTGTCATCTACAAAATTCGTATCTGAGAATCTGCAGTTGAACTACTAACAATGTTCGTAGAAGAAACTGTCAAGTTTTAAGTAACATTACAACTTTGCACTGCTTTATCTTTGGTGCATGAAGCCTATACACCAATCTCTGGGCACATGTATTAGATGTTTCTTTCAGTAACTAACTTCGCATACAATTGTCTTTACAATTTAGACAAGAATTATGTTAATGTCCCTCAGGGAGGAAACGATGCTTTTCTGTCTTATGATGCAGTAGGTCTCACATGTTTTCTTTGGTAGTTTTACTACTAATTTTAGTAAAATTGTAAGATTTTTACATTGTCTTGTATTTTTATGTTGGTTCCTTGAACTCACTAACAAACCATTAATATTGATTCTGTCACATGCCATTGTAAAGTTTCACATTACCGCCTAGGTGGTGGTTGTGCACCCCTTTAGTCTCAGCACTCAAGAGACAGAGGCAGGTGGAGCTCTGAATTCAAGGCCAGCCTGGTCTACAGACAGAATACAGGGCTACACAGAGAAACTATGTCTCAAAAAAAAAAAACAAAAAACAAAAAACAAATGTTTCACATTGAGTTTACCCTTGTTTGCAATAGCTTCCTCTAAATTTTCTTATTTTTCAGAGCTGAAGAGATGATTCTGTGTGTAGGAGTACCTGTTGCAAGCATGGGCACCTGAGTGTGGTTGTCCAATCCTCATATAAAGTCAGGCATGGCTACACATGACTGTCACCCCAGATATTTTACAAAGACAGAAACGGTCAGATTCCAAGACCTCACTGGTGGACCAGCCTAACAAGGGGGCAATCTTTAGCTCAGTGAGAGACTGTGTCTCGATTCAGCAAGTTGGAGAGCAATAAAGGAAGATGTGTAAAGTCCAGCCCTGCCCTCCTCATGCATGTGCATTCCTAAATGCACTTGTGGCAAACTCATACGCATGCTCTCAAATGCAGGCTGACCTGACCGTTTAAATTGTAGTCTGGAGTTCCCAGAGAGACAGGGGCAGGCTGCCAGGCCCAAAGTGACACAGTGTGGATCTACTTTATTTTCTTGACCAGAGAGTCACAAGTCTGCCGATTCAGGGGAGGTAGATAAGCCCCACAATTGATTGGAAAGGGAGCAAGAAGGTATAGTCATCTTTCTGGCTTTATTTTTCTAATGAAACAAAGGAGGCTGTAACAATTTGAAACAGTTCTTTAATATCTTACAACTTATTTGAGAATTTCATATATGAATAGTATATTACATCTTTCTACCCCTCCCTCTCATCCCTCCAATTCCTCCCATATCCCCGACTCTCAAATTTATGACCTCATCTTCCTTATTGGGATGTGTGTATATGATGTATATATATGGAATGTGTGTGTGTGCGTGTGTGTGTGTATGTATTATACATATAGCCTGTTGAGCTTGCTTAGTGTTATTCAAATGTATATATGTTTAGGGATGACAACTTGGAATTGGATAACTTACCAGGGTCTCATTTCTTGAAAAGAATGATATATTCTCTCTCTGTCTCTGTCTCTGTCTCTCTGTCTCTGTCTCTGTCTCTCTCTCCTCTCATTATTTGTACCTCTTCATCTGGGAGGATGGAGCCCTCTCTCCAGTCATTACTTGTGAATTTTCTGAAATTCATGTTATTATATCAACTGATATTACCATTTCTCAGGTCATGTTTAGACTTAGTCATATTGTCGATATTTCATGGCTTCCCTGTCATATATTAAGGACACTATCTTACAACAAATGCACTGGACCTCTGGCTCTTACAATCTTCCCACCCTGTCTTCTGTTGTTTCCTGAGTCTTTTGAGCTATATGAGGTTATGTTGTGGATGTATTAACTGGGGTCTCATACCTCACAGACATTTTGATCATGTGAATCTCTGTGGTCTCCATCTGCTGAGAAAAGAAGATTCTCTGATGAGGGTTGAACTCTGTTTGTCTATGGAGGCAATACTTATGATTCATAATGAAGTTATTAATTATAACAGTTTTAAAAAGTAGCAGTAGTAAGTTCTCCTCTAGGGACCTTACTATCTATCTGTTTCAGATTCTATCATCTATCTATCTTTCTATCAATCATCTATCTATCATTTATCTATTATCTATCTTTCTATCTATCTATCAGTCCTTTATCACCCATCTATCATGTATTTATCTTTCATCTATCTCTGGCTATCTTCTTACTCTCTCTTGTTCTCTTACTCTCTCTAGCTTTGCTCTATCTTCTCTCTCATCATCACACTGACTCCACTAGCCTTTCCCACTCTTCCCACTTCTCTTGCCATGGCTATGTCCAGTCTGCTGGCCATATTCAGTCTACTTCTTTCTCTCTGTGTTCTTTCCTCTTCAAGATACCTCTTTATGTTTATCTCTTGCATATACAATAAAAAAACATTAACCATTTCATAGAGTGGTCATTTCAGCAGTTCCTTTACAGCACCCTTTCACATACAGTGGATGTGATGCCTCAGTTCTTTCAGAGGACCTGAGTTTGGTTGCCAGTGTTCACATTGTCTCACAAACACCTGTAACTCCAACTCCACAACATCCTACACATCTTGTCTCCATGGGCACCGACATTCACATGTACTTATCCATATACACATAATTTGAAAATAAATAGATCTTTTAAAACATATTATAAAAAATAAATCATGTGATGTTGTAAGGTTGTAGGTCTTGTGTTTGCTCTGCCACTGGCACAGCCCCTTGGGGAAGCAGAATGCAGGGAATTTGACTGTGTGTGCCCCATGCCATGTCCTGTGGGTGTTGAGCTTTAGGGATGCACTGAGGTCCCGCTCTGTGGGGTGAGAAAGCACAGTCTGATATGTGGGAAGCGAAGCTGCCTTGGGGGTCCCCAGGCCTGCAACAAGGCCGTGGGATTATCAACCCCTTGAACATCCAGGCACAGCAGGGAGTTGCAGAAGAGCTGAGAATGGAGTGGGGGGCTCTCAGGCTGTCTATAGCCTGGGACGGAGGCGGAGTGTTGGGGGCATAGGGGAGCTCCGCCTGGTCCCATGGGGGAGCTCTATAGGGAGAGTCCTTGGCTTGATAGGCTGTGGCAGGCTTGGTGGTGGTTGTGGCTGGGAGTGCAGAGAGGCCTTCTACAAGGGACTAGACTCAGTTCTATAGGTAAAGGTCTTCTCCATGGCTCCCCATGGTGGATCTTGATGAAAAGAGGCAGTCCATGGTTCTGAATTGTTTATTGTCATGGCAGAAGGTAGACGCATAAAAGCATACCCACTTCTCAGGGTGTGCCTGAGATAAAATACCTTTTGCAGGAGAAATGTCTGGGAAGGGAATCTTATTGGCAATGCACTCTGGGCCTCTAGGAACCTCATTAGTATGGAGACTTCTTTCTTGAGCCTACATGACCACTATTATCTGTCTGAGATGTTAGGAATGTCTACATGTGGAAGGGCTTGGGACATTGTCCTTAAGTGAGTGATGGCCAAATCTTTGGGGCCCGCAGCTACATGACAGGGGCCTGCTGCCCGGGAGCAGGCAAAGCTCTTACTGTCCCTTCAGAGTCTGGGGGCTTCAAAGCCTTTAGCTCAACCAGAGACCAGGCTACCTCTCACAGTCCACTGCCCCACATGACGTACTGTCTTTTTCAGGATTAGACAGTTTTGGTCTGTATAAACGCTGAGGATGGTATTGAATTGTCATCCTAGTGACCAATAAAAGCATCTCCAGGAGAGAGGAAATGGGCCGTGCTTGTTCAGCCTGTTGATATATTTACTTTTGTTCTCCTCACAAACCTCCTGTGCCACTGTAGTGATGTCCTTCAGATCAATAACAAGTCACTTCACACTAGGCAAGAGCCACACTGAATGCTTTCTGTCCACTCGGCTCCTTTGGAAATAATAATAAATAAGCGATACAGATATCACAATCAACAACACACAGAATTTCAGCTGCAAACGAACTGTTTGAATGTTTTAATAGATGTGCACTAGTTCCTAAATCAGGCTATGCTTGCTCAATAACTCATCTAAGTTTTAAAAAGAGTTCCTGTCATCCAAATGCTACTGTAGTGAGACCTGGTCTTTAACTCATTGTGCAACCTGGTCTTTGACTCATTTATATATTTTTCTTTTTACCTTGTGCTGTGTCTTTATGTCCTCTTCATTGAAAAACTGTATAAAAGCCTGCTTCAGAGGGGATAACATACACATCTCCTGACTTTCACATTTGACACCAGAGACTTGATTGTCATTTTAGTACAGATATAGCTACCTTATATATGTTTTTCTCATGACATATATTCATTAGAAAATATTCTATAGTGATTACAATATGATATCATGATAATTTTACCATTGAATTCATGGAAATTAGTGTACTGAAATGTACTCTTCTTGCTATTAATTTTAAATTATTCTGCATAAAACCTTTCTATTAGTTTATAATTGTGTGTTTTCTTGCCCCTACCCACTAGCAGCTAAAACAGAGAGCAGGAAAAGGAGCAATTCAATCAAAGAGCATAATGCAGAGCAGTGCTGCGTGTTATAACGCCAAGAGTGTTATACTACTATAGCCTTTCTGAATATAAATATTAGCATTTAAAAAAATCTAAAGCTTATATTCTAAACTTTAATAAAACATAGCCTGAATATTTTAGAGTTAACATTATGTTTTCATATTTATTTCTTGGAGGATATGGTTGGCTGTGGTGTATTAGTAAAAGGTGTTTAAGATAGACAAGCTTGAAGTGACAGTATTATCCTAATACATTTAACTATTTTTCCTATTTAGTTTCTTTAGGTCTGGTTTCCAAATCACCAATTCTTTTGTTCGTTTGTTTGTTTGTTTTGTAAATAAAATAAATTATGCAAATTGAGGCAAGACTACTAAATATGTCTTTACAGACAGTGTCAAATTCATTCAGTCTTATTACCCTCTTCTGAACTTGTGCAGTTGACTCTTTCATACACTGAGAGGTTGTCTGTTCTTTATAGAAAGTACTTCTACTCACCTCTCCCCAGCTGAACTGAAAACTCTCTGCCCTCCCCATAATTATGAGAGCCCCCAGGCACAGACAATATCTTATTTGAATCAATTAAAGCTTCAAAGATTAGTTCACCAAGCAAGTATATATGGCCAAATTCAACATGCTGGTTGAACAAATAAATGAGTCCATCTGTACAAAGCTGATTTTCTAAGAAAGGCCATGGAAGCATAAGTGTGACCATAATAATCATGCATTACTGTTTTATGGACTCTTTAAAGTACTGTCATTTAAGTTTTTCTTATTGTTGTTTACACAATAAGAAAACTCTCAACAGATGAGTTTTTAATTTAAAACACTTGGAATTGATGTGGGACATGAAGATGAGAGCCATAGTAACAAGAAAGTCTTTCAAAAAATTGAGCAAATTTGAATTTCTAGGATTGATTAATCTGTGAGAGGATCTGGGATCATCCTATATTCAACCCTTGAATATTAGAAGAGAATTAGTTCTACTCTGAGCATTTCAATGGCTGCTTGCTTCTTCAAGTGTTTTAGACTTAAAGATGGTTCTAGGAAGTTTAAAACTGTGGTAGAGAACTTGATAAAATGTATTCTACAGGCTGGATAATAGAAAAGTAGGGACGTTCCACCTCTCTTTTATGCATGCACCACTGACCAGTACAATTGTGCTGGTCACCAATTACAAACGTCATGGGATTCTAATCTCTATCTCCAGACATAGCTTAGAAAGTCACACTCTAATCTTGTTTTTCAAACAAAAACTCACTCCAAACGTAAAAGGAGTTGGCTTGAGTCAGAACAAATAAAAAAGTCAAGCACAGTTTGGAAATGCATGAGATAAGGTAATTATTTCTATTACGAGAGATAATGCCCTGTGTTAGATACCTATAGAGGATGCTTGACATATACCCTTACAGATAGTCACAGGGCCAAATATACGTTGCCATGCAGAGACATGATCTGCAAGGAGAGGAAAGAACCATGTCTTTCTTTCTTTTTTTTTTTCCAGCTAAGTCTTGGGTCTTAGTTTACAATTGTAAGTCTCCTAGTGTTCTCAATGAGAAGATATTGCTGAAGGCAATAAGAGATAAATTACCATGTGGCCCTTTGTTTATACGTGTAATTCTGCTGGGTTTTCCGAGCTACCAGTGAAATTGGAGATAAAAGTACACTGCTGTCTGCAAGTATCCAAAGTGCTGCAGCTGCAGAAACAGTATTCCTGCATCCAGGGTAATTAATGTGCCTCTCTATGGCCCAGCTGAAGAGTCCCATGAAGTGACAAAAGCACAAATTTCAAGTGTCATCTTGTAATCTGCCACTTTGTTAGAAAATCCAGCTCTGTGAAGGTGGATTTTGCATTAGTGAGAAGAACTAGTGCCAGAGAAATCTACCTGTCTCTGAGTACAAGGTTGGATGTCAGTTCCAGGGACCAAGATGAATGACATCACTCTTTCTCTTTTCAAGCAGCATGTTAAACAAACTATGTAACAGGTCCAGCATTTTTCAGATTTGTTGCTCATGAACTCTTATAAGATCATAAACTTGGGCTATTGGGATTTAAAGGCTTTTACATGTCAATTAATGGTGTGTGGTGTGTGTGTGTGTGTGTGTGTGTGTCTATGTCTCTCTGTGTTTATCTGTGTGTATCTGTGTGCTTCTGTGTGTGTGTCTATGTGTATCTTTGTGCGTGTGCTTGTGTGCGTGGTGCTTGGTGTGTCGTGCGTGTGGTGTGGTGTGTGTGTGTGTGTGTGTGTGTGTGTGTGTGTTTGTGTGTATGCATGTGTCTGTGTTGGAACTGGGAGCAGCAGCAGCTTAAACACAAGTTTCCACCTTTGTGCTTGTGAAAAGTCCTGGGAAACAAGATGCCAGGATGCTTTGGTCACCGGCAGTTGCCTAAGGTAACTTCACTGATGACAAGTGTAGTGTAAGAATTTACAAAATAAACCGTCAAGTACAAGCTAGCAGACATGGGGTTGTTTCCTGTGTTTTTCGAGACCAAAGTCTCTGAGAGGTTTTTGGTTTTTTTTTTTTTTTTTTTTTCAGTTTAGTTTGGTTTCTTATTGTTGTTGTTAGCAAAATCCAAAGGTCATTTCATCTTTAGAAATAAAAAATTAATAACTACGTGCCATTTCCTAAAGAAAAGCTGACATTTTTTCCTTGAAAAGGAGACATTTCGCCCAGAGGCAGGTAGAGCAGTTTCTAGGACTCCTGACAGTGGGTTTACACAGAGCAGAGGGAGGCACAGCTCTGCAGGGCTGAAGTACCATTTCCTTGACTATTCAAATGTTAAAGAAGACGAAATGGGTTTTCCCTGGCAACTCTCCTTGTCTCTTACTAAAGTCAGAACCAACATGATGAATTAATGGTATAAAAGAGCGCATTCCTTGCTGAGACAAACAGAAGTTACACACAGACAGCCCTAAACCCTGAGTCAGAAGTCTGGGTTGCACCTCTGGCTAATTTTGTTCTGCCTAGTAATTCTACCCCTATCACCTCAGGACAGCAGGATGCCTGCTAACCAATCAAAATGGGTAAGTCCATACCTCTCCTGCTAATTCAGCAAACCTCATAATGAATGGGGGTCATTTGGTGCTTCTCTGTAGCCGACAGATCTTCCTTAGTACTTGGTATATGGGAGATCACAACACTCCCCTTGCCCCTACCCTGGACTCTAGAAGATGGGGAAGAGAGAAGAGAATCTGAAGAGTAGTTTTCTTTGTGTGGGGTGCAATGTGTATGTGACTGGAATATAGCATAGGTAAAAAGAGGAGAAGGAGGAGGGCATTTCCCATCTCTCATCTCCATTCAAATAACTCATTAAAATCACTAGTGCCTGCAAGGAGACATGAACATTTGATTTCCAAATTGGACAAGTGCTCAGACAAGGGACTTGATTTCCTTGTCAGTGTGCTTGGGAAAGAGGTGAAGGATGGCATGATGGTGGAAGAGAAGGCATGGCAATAGAGCTGCCCCTGCCCAGGATTGGGCATGACAAGACTCTGTGGGGTTTCTAGAGCTGAGGTGACCATGGGAAACAGTGCCTGACATGTGCCAGCTGTCTTCCACACACCATTTGAGAGGTGCCTGCTGGGCAAGGAAAACCCAGCCACAACAGACTGGGCAGTGCCCCAACATGGCAAGAACTGACAGGGGCAAGAGGTCAAGTGAGCCAAATAGTGCTGAGTACACAGATCCATTCCAGAGAGAGCTGGCTACTAAGTATTGTCACTTCTGTGGCCAGTCACCATTCACCAGACACATAGCCATAACCAACATAGAAAAAGAATGTAATTGCAGCCTGCTGAATAGAAGTATGTCTCTCTCCTCCAAGTTCAGTGGAAAAAATTAGACCTTGTTGATTGAGGCAGAAGAGAGGTGGCAACTCGATTCTAGCCCATGAAGAAAAAGGAAGAAAAGGAGATGTAAACGAGGTTCAGGTCTTCCTTTCATAATAGAAGTCATGGGGAGAGGACAAGAACTATTTCACAGAAATGTGATTCCAATGGTGATTTAGAGATTAAGGATTTCTTAGTCTATGAACAATGAGTACTGTGTGTGGATGAAAGTTACAAACATGCTGGTATTCAAGAGGCATGCGTGGAGGAGCATTTACTCAAAGTTAGGACGTATACAGAGCAGACTCATCTATGAGACTGAAACATCATCCCCAAATCTGAGGGAGCCTGGGCATCGTTAGTAGTCTGTTAAGCCTCAGGACCGATTGGCAGCAGAGATTGAAGATGAGAATAATAGAAGTGAAAAGCTGAGCTTCACTGTGCGAACTTAACAAAAAATATGAATGGGCTACAAAAGGAAGGGAGCAACATGACGAGTGTTAAGGGGTCAATACAAAATACAGAGAGGAAAAAACGTGAAAAAATCAGAAGAGAAGCTAAGGCACATGCAAGATGGATTTCCATTTTCTCCTCCACATGCATCTGTTCTGGTCCACTTTATGATGCATGTCAAGAATCCACCTTGCCTTAAAGCTCCACTTGTTTTCAGTTCTTGGAGAGAACAGAAACGGAACCAGAGTTGGGATCCCAGTTCACAGTGCTTGGTTCCTGGCTGCTAGTGGCTGAAAACCAGGCACGTACCTGTTAGAGGTCTTCAACTCTGACAGCCATCAGCTGAGAAAGAAGAAATGGAGAAATGGATGTCCAGGGTGTAGAAACATGACCCTCCTTCCTTTTCTATGTAGACAAGAGAGGAAAGAAAGAGCCAACTGCATTTGCTTGTTTGGGCTTCCACTTAATCAGCTACTTAGGCTATAGTGTCTTTGCTACAGAATATGATGATGACATTAGACTGAGCTAGCCAAAGTATAGCTTAACCTTAACATGTTGAAAAGAAATTATGTTGAATAGCATATGCAAGCATAGCAAGGCTTGCATAGGGTTCATGATTGAAAGATGCAGCATCTAGAAACTGACTCATCAAAGGAGAAGGAGCACTCAGTACCATAGTTGCAGCTTCCTTTGTGCATGCTTTAAGATTCCCTTTTGAAAATTCATTCTCAAGAAGAAATGATAGGAATAGAATTCAATCTTACATTGCCTACAAAGTTATTCTGTTGATAATTTGCTGGCACAATAAGAATATACATCAAAGAGAATGCAAAGTGCTTCCGACACAGAATACCTGCCAAAGAAAGAAAAGTCTCATTTCTAACAGTTCTCCTGGGAGAACAACCTCAAAGAAGAAAAAGATCTGCAGAGACCAAGTCTGGTTCACTATTAAAAATGGCTTCATCACAGAGCTACCCTAGAGTAGAATAAGCTGCCTAACTCATAACAGTATTTATTCACTGGAAATTTTAAGTGTATTGTGTCAAACCCTTAAGATGTAGTATCTGACTTAAACCCCACAGTGACCCTGACAGGTCTCTAAGAGTAATTGCTTTCCAAAGAACTGAAATTCAGAAAAGTTAAACAACTAGTTCAAGGTCATATTACTAGTATCTGAGACTGTTGTTGATACATAGGAGTACTTCATGTTGACGTACACTGCCATATAGGAGAATAGTCACCTCTTCAGAACATGAGATTTAATTGTTTGAAATCATTGCCTCTCAAATATTCCTGCTAGGGTTGGAATTTGATTAAGAATGCCCCATCTCTGAGGTGTGATAGGAAGGTAGGTCGTCTACCATTTGCTATAGAACAAATTCCATGCTGTTTTGTTAATGAAATAAGACATTAGGGAAAGCTTTGTTCAGAACAGGATAACCACTCCCTCCTTATTAATATTCTTTTGTCTATGACTAAACATGTTAGTTAGTTAAGAGAAAACATTGAATACATATTTTATACTAGTTTAAGTTATTTCCCCTTGCTATATGCCTCAACTTTTTATGTGTCCAGCCTTCATTGATTTCATGGAGAAATAAGAAAATAATCTAGAAGTCATTTCACATTTATTTAGTAATTATGTATTTATTTATTTTGCAGTGCTAGGAATCAAGCCTAGAGCTTTATGTATGACAGGCAAGCACTCTACCTCTGAACTGTAGACATGACGCATTTCAATGAGTGGGTATCTTTTGTTGTTGCAAAAGATTACCTAAAACATTTTTCAAATCTTGGATTATCAAAACGTGGATATCATTTACATAGTCAAATTATCCAAAGAACTCAAAAATTATAAAAGGGTTTCATATGATCACTGAGATTAAAACAAAACAATGTTCTACATAAAAGAAGGGTATGGTCATATAAAATCGAACTACATCATGATGCTAAGCTGTAATGATACAAGGAGACAGGGAAGCCTTCTGAGGTTTCTAAAGACAAACACTTTCTCCAGATGAGGACTTGTGGGACTCCTATGTAATTGTTTGCAGATGATGAGTGAAAGAATGACCTTAGAAATGGTCTCAAGCATATTAATGTTTTCTTAAGACACCCTAGAATATAGAAACATCTTTAAAGTATTTAACCTCAAATTAATTTGATTAGTAATCAAAATATCTTCCAGTCTTATTTGAAGGGTAAAATGTGACTATCCTCTACACACATAGCTGAGTTGTTGGAGTAAGGAATGAAGTCTTAGAGTTTTATTAGGAAAATTATACAAAGAGGTTAGTTATAGTACAGTGCTGAAATGTGTATTATATTCAGATCATGTTTGGGACTGAATTGTTCATTTGATAACCCCACCACACTGTGTGACCTCTGGAGCCATAGTATAGAATAAACAGAGACTGAAACTACAAGGTACTTTGCTAACTGGTTTTTGTTATTGTTGTTGTTTTTAATTTTAATATGCTGCTTCCTCCATTTTAACTTAGTATGCTAATGTACACTTTTATCTTTTCCCTTCTGGGTGTTGTTGGTCTGTCTAATTAGATTAGCGAATCATCAGGTGAAAGCCACCGGCTTCTTCTGTGTTTACTACAACAACAGCACTCTGCTGAGATTTAGTCATTCATATTCTCCCATGGAGGCTCATCAGAGTGAAAATTCTCCTGCAGACAGTGAGAAAAATGTAAAAGGAGCAAATGACTCTCATTCAATAATTGATAATAGTTGAACCTTTACCCTCTAGAATAGAAAACTCAGCTTAAATACATATAAGAGGGGGGGAAATCCGTATGCAATAGTTGTTTTCCCCAACACTGTTCAGCCCAAAAAGGCTGACAGTTTTTAAGGGAGAAGGAGAAGTATTATACTACTTGAAAAAAATAAATAAAATAAATAAATAAATAAATAAATAAATAAATAAATAAATAAAATTAATTCCTATGTGGAACTTTTACAAGTTAAAGAAAATTAAATCAGTACCCCTTAGAGAAGAATGGGAAACAAGAGTAGGAAACACACTAGTTAGACAGCTCACAACCAAAGAACAGAACACTTGGAGCCAAATGTGGTGACTTGTGCCTGTAATCCTAACACTTAGGAGGCTAAGTCAAAGGACTACCTTGAGTACTTGCCCAGCCTGGCAATGTAGAAAAGTCTACACCAGCCTGAGCTGGAGAAGGAGAGTAGTCCCTAAGGAACAAAGAGCAAACATTAACAAACAACAAGAATGGGCAGAGCTTCAGGATTTAGGGCTGGTCCATTCAGGGGCCAGACTCCACGACTGCTCACCTGGTGGCCTACATCTTTTTTAAAATGACAGGGAGTTAGCAATAGCTGCTTTCTCTGGACTCACAATGTCAATTCTACACACATTCTCAATGGAATGTCTTCGTCTTCACTGAATCCTGCCCGGTTTTCTAGCAACTTGGTTGTAACTTTTCCTAGAATTTTCTTTACCTTAATTGAGAATATTAGATGGGTTCTATAAAAGTCCCTTTGATGATTAAAAGCAGGAGATTCTTTTAGCAGTCTTATTTATGATGCTTACAAGGTTCTTTTAAGGTCAGCTAAATAGAGTGTTGTTTTTGAAAAAATTAACGCCACCTAAAATCCTTTAGTGTCTAGAGAGACACCTCAGTGACTAAAAGACACTTGTCACTTTTGCAGAGGACCTGAGTTAATTCATTTCCTAAATGCATATGATAGCTCATATGCATCCATAACTCCACTTCTAGAGGATTCATTCTGGCCTCCATGGGCACCAGGCACACACTTGGAATGCATGAATACATGTAGGTAAAACACTCATACACAAAAAAAAAAAAAAAACAAAAAAATTCTTTTAAAAAGAAAGAAATCAATTAAAGTGAGTGGGGCTGGAGATAGGCTCAGAGGATAAGAGTGCTTGCTGCTCTTGCAAAGAACCTAAGTTCTGATCCCAGAACCCACTTTAGGCAGCTTACCACAGCTACTCCAGAGGTCTATCATCCTCTTCTGCTCTCTGCAGGCACCAGAATGCATATACATACCAACTCCATCACACACTTGCACACACACCATTTAAAAATGAAATTACTAAAAAGAAATAAACCAACTTTATGTCCTCAGAGTGTTTAAATGGTGTCTTCTGTAAACCCATCAATGTCAGAAGAAAGGGCAGAGGTTGACTGCATGTGCTCCAGCACTGATGTGTGCTCCGATGATCGATCCCCGATGCTGTGTACGAACTTGCACTGCTCAGCTAACATCTGCTGGAAATGGTAGAAATATATAAGTCCTGATTCACTGCTGGCATTGTGCTTTGAAAGATGTGAACAGAGTGTGTGTCTGAAATCACTGTCATTGACAGGGATAGCTGGAAGGATAAAAGGACATTTGACAAACAATACAGCTGGGTGTTATAGATCATCCTTTGTCACACATAGCACAGACATCTGAGACATTAGAGGACATCCGGAACATACTTGTGGAAGTGCCCCAACTGAAGACTCACAGTATGATGAAGTGTTTTCTCTGGCTCATCAAGGAAAAATAGCAAAGTCCCATGATTTAAAGGGGTAAAGAAAGATTGGTTTTGGAGAAAGCCAAAGACAAAGCATAGGCTATTTTTGAAGCAAATAAAGATCAATACCAGTAAGAAAGAATGAAAAAAGACAGAAAGAAAAAGGCGACTGCAAGTTCTTCCAGTAAATGGCAGTGATAACACATGATCACCACTGAAACCCTCCAGGGAAGAGCCCAGTAAGAACAGTGATTCTATTGACAATGGTGATTTCAAGAAATGAAAAGTATCACAGGACAACTCTGTCATCAACATTTGTTTCTGGGAAAGTGGCAAATGTGAACTCCATTAAAGATATACCAATTAGCAGGACTTACGTTGGACATGAATGACACCCTCTAGCCTGTAGACACCCAGGGCCTGGGTGATATTCCCCCAGGACCCAGGTAATATGCTGAATTCTGTAAGCTGTATCAGGGTAAATACAAAATGGTTTAATTCCTATGTGTGATGGTAATTAGAACAGTGGGAAACGGAGTGGTGAGTTCTTGCTTACATGCCTTCTCCCCAACAATACAATGGTAATTTCAATTACATCTCAGACTTGCCAAGCTCTGCATTCAGGTAAGGGTCCAGTTGTAGATGACAACATACAAATGTTCATCTTCCCAGTTTAAACCCATGATCTTCCGTGGCATGGCCAAATGAATAAACTAGATAATCATGATAAGGAGGGTATTAACAACTGTTAATCCTGGAGACAAGTGTCTTATCTTCCAATAGAAGCGGCCACATCAGCTAAGTTCAGTTCAATAGAATCAAAGCACAAATGCCAACAAAGACACACCTGACTAATCTAGTATTTCTAATGAATATATGCATTATCGCCTAACTATATAGTACGAGGAATAACAACATAAAATGTTTAATTGTCCTGGAGTGAAACCTGGGATGCTACACATTTAGTATCATTCCTTGGGCAAAGAATGATGGCTAAAATTATTCAGCAAAAATAACCAAGTGAAAGATTTACCCCTTTACCATTAATATACTGTTAGTCATGGAGTCCGTCTGAAACTTTACAGGTTATGGAGCATTGCTACCAAGGGCTAGCTTTTAGTATAACTGAATTCCACCTTCATTTTTAGCCTACCTTTTCACTTCCTTCCTTTTTCCTTATTAAATAATATTTTTGTTTACTCTTTGAAAATGTCATACATGTATACAGTGTATCTTGAGAGCTTAATTTGAGGTTCTAGCTGCTTATGTACCTTTGACCTAAGACTGGTCCTCTTCTATCAAGGAAGGTCATATTCTTCAACCAATCACATTGCTGTATGATGAGGACACAGCTTTGGGAGAGACACATACAGGGTGGTGAAAGCGAAGCCTCCACTATAGCCATACAGATCAGTGATACCAACCCTGGCCATCAATAAGTGATGGATGTAACAGCCGGAGCATCTTCACGTCCAATGTTTTAGTCAGATAGTAATTGCTCAACAGGTTCTCTGTCACATAAGCTGCCACTCTTCTGTCTATCCTGGCTCATCTCCTTCCCATCATTGCCACAGAAAACCACATGACAAATTAGAGCCACCATTTCCAGGGTATGTCTTATCTGGTCCCTGAGTTCTAAGCAACTAGAATGAAAAAATATTTTTATAAAGAACAGATTTGCTGCAGTAGTTATCTAATTAGTTATCTAATTTTCCCCTTAATACAACCTCTATCCTTTTAGCCTCTTAGGAGTTGTGGGATACCTGTGCACTTTTTTATGCACAGAAGTATTGAAAAACCAATTAGAGGTATTAGTTCATACTCAGTATACATTAGATCTACTAACATGTCATTAAAGGTACATGTTATCATGTAATATTTCCATGGTAATGATATCCATTCTGAATAAGCGTGTGCATCTATAAAATAAGATCCTGTTGACCTTGCTCCAACATCTTTATTCCAATCAAGCAAGGTCTTGAAAACAGATTTATTTTCTTCCTACTTCCTGAATTCCTTCCGCCTTTCTTGATTTCTTTTTTCTTAGACAGCATCTCACTATGTAGTCCTGGTTAGCTTGGAAGTCACTGTGTTGAACTCACGATGCTCCACCTGCCTCTGTCTCTGCCTTTCAACTGCTGGGACAAAGATATATGCCTCCACCCAAGGAAGCTCTTCAAAAATAGTCCATCCACCCTTCTGCTACACTAATCCCATTTAACACACGGTGAGTCCATTATGCTGTTGTTTGAAGATCAAATATATACCAGATTAATCTATTGTTGCTTTCAAAGCACCAGATCTTCAGGTACATGCTAAATAGTATGAAAACATTAGTATGAAAGGTACTATTTTTCTGATGTAGGTGAAGAATGAAAGATCTTTCAAATTAAGTAATATCTTGTCTGGGTTAACTAACAGTGAATTAACTCATTCCAATTTTGACTCATGTTTCCAGAGTATCTTTAATTTAACTTATATCTCTTAGTCTATAACTTTCTTCCTGCAATTATCTTAGGTCATATATACAATGATTTCCTTTTTAAATTTTAAGTTATTATAGTTTTTGAAAATTTCATGTGTGAGCACTGTATTTTATATCATTTTCCCTTACCACTTTCCCCACTCCAGGTCACTCCATGGCCTTCCAACTCCAGCTTAACTTCAAGACTTCTTTAATTATTACAAAGAAAGAAGAGAGAGAGAGAGAGAGAGAGAGAGAGAGAGAGAGAGAGAGAGAGAGGAGAGAGAGAGAGAGAACAATCTGCTTAGTGCATTTATTATCATTCATATATATATATATATGTGTGTGTGTATTTAGGGCTGACCACTTGGGGTTGGATAACCTATCCAGGGACTTGTCCCAAAAGAAGACTGTAACTTTATCTATGGGTGTAGCCTTGTGAGAGTTCCCACAGCTATGCTGGGTGTCAGCTGGTACTATCATTGTGCAAGTCTTGTTTAGGCAGCCATATTGTTAAATTTTCATAAGTGCAACTTCCTGTCATATACATAAGATCCCCATCTCATAGTAGCAGACATACTGGTTCTCTGGCTCCTACAGCCTTTCTCCCGCCTCTCTTTCCTGATGATTCCTAAACCTTAAATGTAGAGAACTGTGCTCTCTATTGATGTATCAATTGGTAATAGGCACACCATGATCTCTGCATGTTGTAAGTTTCTGTAATGGTCTCCATCTGCTACTAAAAGAAGCTTATTCCAATCAGATTGCTGTTGGTTACCCCAAGATAAAAGTGTCAATATTGAACCCTTGGGTATATCTTGCTGTGCTGTTCACTACTGTGGTTGGTAGGCTTTACAGCTGGCTAGGACTTTAATTGCTTTTCTCCCTTGGCAGCTTGAAGCTATAAAAGCAAGTGCTCTGGGAGGTGAGTCTCAGCCTAGTTCATGTCCTCTGTTTGATGTATGGAGTGTCCTCAGCTATAGAGGCTTACTTCCAAGTTCTAGGAGAAAACCAAAGGCAACAGAATCGTTTCTAGTTAAGTTTTAAAAAGTGTTAATAGTATCATGAGAAGATAAACATACAGGATAACAACTAAACATGTGTTTGTTTTCTGCCTCTGAAAACAGTACAGATATTAGCATATGTAGGTAAAGCCTTAAATCCAAAAACTAGACAAGCACAATGTTCTATTGACTGTTACACATAATCACACACCTGAGTTCTTGCCCTTCTGTTGATTTCTTCTTGAGATATATGTATGTGCATGTGGACATGTTTGTGTGCAGCTGAGCACTTACTTCTGTGTAGCAAAAGAAGCAAGCTATATCCTCTCTTCCCTATTATTTATACTGTTCTTACACACTTATTTAATTAGGTATTAGTGTTTTATTTATTGATGTCCTCTTTCTAGTCTTTATTATTTATCTTGTAAATTCATGCTAAGTATTTGGGATTGACATTGATGTAGCATCACTTTTTTATATTTTTTTTTACCATTTCTCAATGTCCTTGTTTTATAATGAGTCCCTCTGCAACTAATATTGTCATAATATCTTTTGCTTTCTATGCCTGAATAATTATTATGGCACTTTTTATTATAAGTCACTCATGGCAAGATTAAATGCTTCCACTACAGATGCTGAAGTTTAATCTTCATTCACAAAATACTTAATTTTAATATTTTTATATTTTTATTTATTTATATTTTTAGTTCTTGTAGTTCTCTGTGTATGGTTGAGGCCTCATGGGCTTTTCCTCATCTCATTTGGCATGTTCACTGATGTCATCCTTGTTCAGCTCACGTTCAGGCAGTCATGCTGGTGAGACTCTACAGGCATAGGTTCTAGTATTACTAGGAAACACAATTTCACAATAAACTCCCTGATCCTCTGGCTCTTATAATCTTTTTGACCTTCTTCTGTAATGTTCCCTGAGCCTTGGATGCAGAACTGTTTGTCTTTCTGGGTCTGGGTTACTTCATTCAGGATGATTTTCTCTAGTTCCATCCATATGCCTCTAAATTACATGACGTCATTGTTTTTTTACAACAGACAAATACTTCATTGTGTAATTGTACTGCATTTTCTTTATTTAATCTTTAGTTGAAGGACATCTCGGTTGTTTCCAGTTTCTGGATATTGTGAATAAAGTAGCTATGAACTTAGTTAAGTAAGTGTCCTTGAGATAGGATAGGGTATCCTTTGTATATGTCCCCAAGAGTGGTATAGCTGGATATCAATTACCAATTTTTTGAGGAACTGATATATTGATTTCCATAGTGGCTGTACATATTTGCACTCCTATCCAACAATGGAGGAGCAGTCCCCTTTTTCTACATCCTCACCAGCATGAGCTGTTGCTTGAGATTTTGATGTTAGCCATTCTGAATGTGTAAGATGGAATCTCAGCGTCATTTTGAATTGCATTTCCCTAATAACTAAGGATGTGGACTGTTTCTTTAAATGCTTTTTGGCCATTAGAGATTTCTCTGTTCAGAACTTTCTGTTTAGCTCTGTTTTCCACTTTTTAATTGGGTTATTTGATTTGTTGGCATCTAGTTTCTTGACTTCTTTATATATTTTGGATATTAGCCCTCCGTTGAATGTAGACTTAGTGAAAATCTTTTCCATTTTGTAGGCTGCTACTTTGTCCTTTGGACAGTGTCCTTTGCCTTGCAGAAGCTTTTCAGTTTCATGAGTCCTTATTTATTAATTGTTGATCTTAGTGCCTGAACTGTTGGTGTTCTATTTAAAAACTTGTCTCCTATACCAATCCATTCAAGACTATTCTCTAGTGTTCCTTCTATCAGATTTAGTGTACTCAATTTTATGTTGAAGTCTTTGATCCACTTGGACTTGAGTCTTGTACAGGGTGATAAATATGTATCAATTTGCATTCTTCTTTCTGCATGCAGACATTCAGTTAGACCAGCACTATTTGTTAAAGTTGCTTTCTTTTTTCCTGTATATATGTATGTAGTTTCCATAAGTTTCTAGGCTTTCTGTTCTTTTTGTTGTTGTTGAAATTCAGCTTTAATCCATAGTGGTCTGATTGAATGTAAGGAGTTATTTCAATTTTCTTATATCTGTTGAGACTTACTTTGTGTCTGAGCATGTGGTCAATTTTGAAGACTGTTCCATGAGGGGCTGAGAAGAAGGTATATTCTTTTATATTTGGATGAAATTTTCTATAGATAATATCTGTTAGGTGCATTTGGTTCGTAACACCTGTTAGCTCCACCATTTCTCTGTGTAGTTTTTTCTGGATGACCTAACCATTTGGTGAAAGTTGGGTATGGAAGTCTCCCACTATCAATGTGTGATGGTCAGTGTGTGATTTAAGCTTTAATAGTGTTTTCTTTATAAAGTTGGGTGCCCTGGTGTTTGTGGCACAGATGATAAGAATTGAAACATCATCTTGCTGTGTTTTTTCATTTGACGAGTATGAAATGTCCTTCCACATTCCTTTTGATTAACTTTGGTTTGAAGTGTATTTTGTTGGATGTTAGAATGGATACATCAGCTTGTTTCTTGGAAAAAATGTTTGGAAAATCTTTTTCCAACCCTTTACTTTGGGAGTACTGTCTATCTTTGATGTTAAGGTGTGTTTCTTGTATGCAGCAGAAGGATGGATCCTGTTTGCACATCCATTATGTTAGTCTGTGTCTTTTTATGGGATAATTGAGTCCATTGATAGTGATATATTAATGACTAAAGATTGTTAATTCCTATTAATTTGTTGTTGGTGATGGTAGTGGTATTAGTAGTATGTGTGAGAGAGAGATTATTTCATTGCCTGTGTTTTGAGAGTGTAGTCAACCTCCTTGGGTTGAAGTTCCCTTTCTAGTACCTTCAGTGGATCTGGATGTATGGCTAGATATTGTTTATCATGGAATATCTTGTTTTCTCCATAGATGGTGATTGAAAATCTTGCTGGATATAGTAGTCTGGGTCTCTTAGTCTGGGTCTAGGATCTATAGTCTCTCTGAGTCTGTATGACATCTGTCTAGGCCCTTTTGGCTTTTAGAGCCTCCATTGAAGAGATGAGTGTACTTCTGATAGGTCTGCTTTATCTGTTACTTGTCATTTTTCCCTTATAGCTTTTAATTTTTTTCTTTGTTCTATGTGTTTAGTCTTTTGATCAAGATGTGACAAGGACAATATTTTTTTGGCTCAATCCATTTGATGTTCTGTAAGTTTCTTTTAAGTTTATAGGAATGTTCATCTTTAGGTTAGGAAAATTTTCTTCCATGATTTTGTTAAACATATTTTCTGGGCCTTTGAACTGGGAATCATCTTCTTCTATTCCTATTATTCATAGGTTTGTTCTTTTTATAGTCTCCCATATTTTCTGGATGTATTTATTTCTTCAATTGTATCTTCAACAGCTGAGATTCTGTCTTGTATCTCTTGTATTCAGTTAGTGATCCTTGTGCCTGTAGTATCTATTCTTGTACTTAGATTTTCCGATTCCAGAATTCCCTGTTTATGGAGTTTTTTTATTGCTTCTATTTCCAATTTTAGTTCTTGAACCATTGTATTCATTTCCTTCAAATGTTTAATTTATTTTTTGGCTTTCTTTAGGGGGTTTATTAATTTCCTACAATTGTTTGAGAGATTTATTCATTTCCTCTAATTGTTCGTTTGTGTTTTCCTGGATTTTAAAAGAAACTTATTCATTTCCTCTTTAATGACCTCTATCATCTTTATAAAGTTAGTTTTAAGGATGTTTTCTTGTGCTTCAGCTGTGTTGGAATATTCAAGGTTTGTTGTCATAGGATAATTCTGGTGGTGACATATTGCCCCGGCTGTTGTTGACTATGTTCTTTCTCTGACATCTAGGCTTCTTGTTTTGGAATGATGTTAGGCCTAGATGCTGATTTCTGAGTTTGTTTTTTGTTAGATGGGTGTCTTGTTCCTTGTTTTCTGTTTCCTCTCTGGTCTTCTGGCAGGAATTGCCTGTTGTTGAATAGAGAATCTCTGCTCCATTTAGGGGCTAGACTTTTGATGGTCAGGATGGCCTCTAGTCAAGCAGGGTTTTTTTGCCAAAGTTGGAGCAAGAAGACATGGCCTCTCTTCTCACTGGGAATCTTCACTAGAAGTTGGGGGAGAGGATATGGTGACAAGGAGGGGAAGCCCCTTTGGGGTTGGCTGGACAGGCATTGAGGGACTAGAGGTGGTCTTTGGGCAAGCAGCCTACCTAGGGTTCTGAGTGTTGGTGTGGCCTTGGGTGAAGCAGGGGCCTTCTATAGGATTTGGGCCTGGATATATAGTGAAGAGGAGAGGAGAGGCATTTTGGGGTAAACTGGCAAGTGCTGAGGGAGCTTTAGTGGTCAACCAGCCAGGGCTTTCCTGTGGTTCTGGGCAGTTTCTTGGTCTCTGGTGGTGCAGGGGGGCGTCTGCAAGAGATTTGGCCTGAAATATAGAACTACTGATAATATTTACATCTGAATTCATTCTTGCTAACCAGAAAGATGATTCCCAATGGCCAGCACAAACTCCAGTCTGTAATTCTTTTATTCAGTGCCTTTCCAAGTATAATAAGTTTCAAACTCCCTTTACCCCTTACCAACCTTTCTCCAGAACCTTCTTCTCCATTCATGTTGGTAATCTGGAACATATTCTTTAAAGGCTTTCCTTACATTTTCTTTAGGTACTCCAGAAAAGACTTTAAAAGCTTTTGTTATGAGAATCATCACTACAAACGTAAAGAAAATGGTATAACCAACTTCCCATGTATGCCTCCCTGGATGCCTGTGAGGTCTCTCTCCCCGCCAATGCTCTGCACAGAATTGTCTCCCCAGTTGTTGCCAAAGTTTGATGGCTTCCTTTCATGTCCTCCTACAACATATTAGAAATGTGTCACATTTGCTACAATATGGCATAATCTCTCTAGATATACAGGAACTGCCATATGTGTTCATATTCAAAGCACATCTACTGTTTGCAAGAAGGAATCTTTACAACATGGACTGCACTGCTCTATTACTGTGTGACAAAAATATAGTTTCTAATAGGAAAATAATTTTATCCTGCCATTGAGTGTGGAGATGCAACCCTCCAACTCTAACACTTGAACTGGAGTTCAAGGTCAGGAGTTCAAGATCAACCCTGACTACAGTAACTTCAAGTCAGCCTAGACTATATGAGACTCTGTCTTAGAAATAAACAAATAAAACAGAATTATCCCCTTATTACCAAAAGAGGTATTAGCATCCACTTAAATTTATGAGTCAAAGTTAATGGTGTCTCAATTTTTAATAGTCAACAAACTTAACAACTTACAAAATAATATAAATTAAAATATATAAAATAAAAATAATCTTTTAGTTCAATAGTAGTCTTTTGACTATCAAGCAATATCAAATTATACAATCAACAAAGATGAGGCTACAATATTTAAGTATAAGGCTCTCTTCTTCAATGTTAAACTACTATTTGAAGTTTAATCATTTGCTGGTGATTATGGAAATTACAAAAATAAAGTATAATGTAGTTTTCCTACACAGAAACCCTGAAAGTATTACCCGGGATAGCTTAAAGCACATGAACCTGAATTGGACCTCTCTATTTTATATAGAATTTAAAACTTTTTGTATTAGTTTCATAGATGTCTCAGTCACAAATTGCTTGACAGTGCCTATCAATCAGCTCGGATTAATAAAAGATAATTCCTGAAACTATATCAAAGCCTTCAGGTGACTGTAGGTCCAAAGAGTAGCTCTCGCTCACTCATTTTCCAGAACTTCCAATATCTAAAGTATCATTTAACGTTTCCACTAAAGAGGAGTACAGTCATTTGTGTTGGAATGAGTGCATGAAAATGGTAATTTGATATCCTAGGTATCTTTTGCATCATAGCCTCTTACTAACAATTATCATTAGTATTTGGCAGATGTAAAATATTAATTTTTAAATGACTTGATGACAGTTTTAAAGCCAAGAACACTCAAGACAGTGCTTTTTTTTGTCCATCCCTGCTGCTAGAATGTGGACAAAACCCATAGAGCTGAGTGTAATGCAATAGTCAAGTTAAAAATGGACCTAAACGGGAGGACAGTGGTCTCATCAAAGCACTACACTTTCCAGGCCTCCAGGAAGGGTACACCACGCAACCCATTTCCAGAATGCGACCTGAGTTCATCTCTCATATTGCTGATGATTATGGAAAAAGAAAGGCGTACATGAGGAAAGAAAAGAAAGTTCAATCAAGGCTTGCTTGCCCTAAAAAGGACCTGTTAGTTAGCCTTTCAGTTAACTGAGGAAAAGCCTTTCAGGTCTTTGATAACGACGACACTAACATGTGCACTCAAAACCACACCCATGGAGGTCTTCTCTCTGTTAACAGTCTGCTTGCAATGAGGGTGTTAGTACTTTCTGGTGCATTTTGCCCAAAAGTGTGATTTTTAAGGTCTTGAGAAAATTTTAAGTTCTTTAAAAGGTCAAGTCATTTAAGGTGAAAGGTCACACCATTTTCTTTGTTTGAAGCAAGTATTGGTACTTCTTTTCTATTAGTTTTATCCATAAATGGTCAGGAGTATATTAGAGATTCAAAACTGACTTATTCTGTATATTATTGGGGGGCATGCTGAGGCATGTGTGCTAAGGCATATGTTCTGAATGATGAAGTGACTATTGGGAGCTCATTCCCTCCTGTGGGCTCTGACAGACAGATGTCATCCCAGTTAAGAAATCTCACAGGACCAGTATTTTTTCTTGTGGTTTTTATTATATTTCTACTTATTTATTTTGTGTACATTTCTATTTTATTTATTTATTTATTTGGGGGAATGAAGAATTTGCACATTTCATGATGAGCTTATGGAGATCAGAGGACAACTTGTGGGAATTGGATTTTAAAATCTACTTTGTGTGTCCCAGGCATTATTAATCTCAGGTCATCATGTTACAGGAAGTCCACGAGAGCTGACCACTCAGACACAGTTTACAGCCAATTGAAAGTCATTATTCCAGCTGGCTGGTACTACACTCAGGGACCCAAGTATAGCATCAAAACTCCAGAGCATGGGGTTTTTTCGAAGGCAGAAACCACATCCCAGCATCTCATTCAGCCCATGAAGGAAGTAGAAATGGTGTTCACATAAGCAAGCAACTTAGCAGAAGCTAAGTGGTTATCTGGAGGGGGATCCTCTGCATAAGAAGCAGGTTAACAGAAGCTAAGGAAAATTAACTGGGGCATCTTGGCCTTAGAGTCGCATAATCTTTCCTAGGATTCTCCATCAAGGAGACCAAATTCTGGTTCAAGTGGCTGAGCAAGAATGCAGGATGGAGGAACCTCTGCCCTGTCTTGCCCTGTCACAGTCAGGCTTGAAGACAGTTCTATGGCCAGTGAAACATTAGGTTGGCCCTACTTCTGTCCCAGCATTTTAAATTAAAACTTAGATCTCTCCTAGTTCTGGAATTATACCAGTGTAGAAAGTCTAGATTGCTTACTGGGGAAGAAATCCTTGCAAGGAAGGCTGTAGTCAGGAACGAGTTTCCAAATCTAAGATGCTGAAGAAATGTTGAGGCTGTTGGGTCCTTGTCAGCCGCCATGAAGTCCAGCGCTAGTTTTCATGGAGCAGCTCTTCTTCCAAGAGGTGCTCATCTGCCTTATGGCTTCGGCAGCATGAGGCCAGTGTGATTAGGCAGCAGACTACTTGAGAAATCAGGCATGCCCGGGGCCCTGTACAGCTTCCCATGCCCCAGCAACAGTGTAGGTTAGCTGTCTACAGTAGGAAGAAATGGCATTTAGCTGAAGAGCAACCAGGAAATTTTCCCTTTAAAATGGGAGGTTACATCTTGCAGTGGAGACTTTTGAAAGACAGAAGGACAGTTCAGTTGTATAAAAGTAATAAGGCAAGAAGGATTAAAGAGCCTGAGCCTGGGGGTAGGGATATGATTTACTGAGTGAGAACATGAAAAGCTGCCTGTACCCACCCTTGTATCTGTCTCTAATGACACCAAAGTGAGGAGTGGGACAGAAGGATTGTTTGCACTTGTTAGCTTACAGCCTAGCTCCAGGTTCAGTGGCTCAAAAGAGTAAAGCAGAGGGTGATAGAGATCCAATTTCCTCTTCTAGCCTCCTCTAGCACATAGTAGGGACCATATACCTGCATACATGCTCACACCACACACACATACACACAAACAGAGACAGAGACAGAGAGACAGACAGACAGACAGAGAGAAACAGAGACAGAGACACAGAGACACAGACAGACAGAAAGAGAGAAACACACACACACACACACAGGCAGGGGATGGGCCACCTTAAGGGACATGAACAGTAAAGTTGCTGGTAATACATGATTGTTCATTCAGTAAATACACACTGAATCTTTACTGTGATCAATTGTAATTTATAAAGTTAGTTCTGGTGTGCGTGTGTGTGTGTGTGTGTGTGTGTGTGTGTGTGTGTGTGTGTGCAGGTGTATATATGTCATAGCACTGTATGGCAGTCATAGGACACCTTCATGTGTGGTCCTAATCTATCCCCTTGTTTGAAACAGTGTCTCCCCACTGGGTACATTGGGCTAGCTGGCCTGCAGACTCATAGAAATTCTCCTTCCCCTCCTCCGCCTTTCTTGGAGTCTGCTGGATTACACTTGCTCATTCCACTCATTCCATTCCCGTTTTTTGAATCCAACTTGGACCATCAGGTTTGCCTTAAAGCGCCTTTGCCAGCTCCCCAGCCTTAGTCCTGTTATTTTCTTAAGAGTTTTGTACTTAGGAATCCAGTACTTTGGTGGGAAACAGTACTTCTCGCTCACTGCATGCTGTAATGGCAGGTGGTGAGAAGTGTGCCCAGCCACACTGGTGTCTGACTGCCGCTGGAACTCTCCCATCCCTGATCTAGCCTCAAGGCTTTGTGCTCACTGTTCCATCTGCATGGATACTTATTTTCAAGATGTTCCCAGGCTCACTTTCCTTATCCTAAGAGCTCTGCTTAAATAACTACCAATCAGGGAAGCATTCTATATTGTAGTAACAACCACCACTCTGCCGAAACCCATCCTGTGCCCTTCCCCAGCTTTGATTCTCACTGTAGATGCTATTCCTACCCAGCATGCTGTTTGTTTTGTTGGATGCTTGTTTCTCTGCCCTGTGGAAAGTAAATACCTTGAAATAAAGGGATTATTGCCTCTTTTCTTCACTGCTGTGTTCTCAGCATCAGGGCAGCGCAGTGCATGTTCAGGAAGTATTTGTGATATGGAGAAATACGACGAAAACAACAGAGATTATGAAGGTTAAGCAAATTATATGTTGCTGTTTTACAGGAAGAGTAGGCAAATCCTCTCTAAATGGGTAGCATTTGAATAAAAACCCAAGTAAAACTAAGGAAAAGACCACAGTCGAGTGAGGAAGGAACTTGCCAGACAAAGTTGAAGTACAAGCAGGTGCACCTGTGGTTCAGTTGGCCTCCTCCATGATGGGAACTGGGAGAAAGCAATGGCAGAAAGTGTGAGCTCTCTAAGGGTCTGGATTTATGCCAAGTAAAGATACGCAATGATAATGGGCTCTTTTGTTGTATCCATTTTGTCTTTACAAGAGATGTGACGCCGGTTAGCTGACTTCAACTTTTAGTCTAATATATTTCTCAAGGAAGCAAAATTACACAGGCAGGTCAGGTGTCAGAGTGCAGGTGATGTGGATTAGCACGGGAACACACAGGCATAGAGACAGCATGGCTTCTGAAGGAAGAGTTGACAGGATTTGTTAATGGAGTCAGCATCTAGGGTAAAAGGGAGATGTCAAAAAGCCCAAGATTTGCACCAGAGCAGCTACACACAGTGGTTTCTAACAGCTGAGACTAAGAGCACTTTCAACAGAGCAGATTTGGAAGGGGTAAGGGATAGAACTGATAATCAGTTTTGTAGATGGTAGACTTGAAGATGGCTAACCTATATTTTTAAAATAATGAAAATATTGAGTTGTCAGTATAAAATTTGCTCTGAATCTTGAAGAAAGTCCCAAGCTATACTGTAAATTTAGCAACCATTAGTATATAGATGGTATTTAAAATCATGGGCAGAGGTTAGATCATCAAGGAATTTATTGTTAATCAGAAGAAATCCCACTACCATTTGCATATTGCTTCTCCATTTACCAATCACTTTACATGTTAACTAGAAAACCCCAGTTGGGTTTGAAAAAAAAATAAATGAGGAAAAGAAATTAAGATCAGAAAAGAATGACTCTACTTTGCAATTGACAGTTTTGGAGGATATAGTGGTTAAGGGCAATTCTAGCACTTTCCTGTGGATCTGAAACAATGCAGGGTGGGACAGGTCCATGCAGAATGTTGACAACTGTCATTTTGAACAGTTGAGTACATCGTAGTCATCACATATCCAGATGACACAGAAGGTAAGTGCTTCCAAGGCCAAGCTCTTCACGACTCAGCTCAAATGTCACTTTGCCACAGTTGTTCCTCACCCGCCACAGCTTCTGATACACACCTACAGGTGCCTGTGTGCTCCTTTGTGATATGCTCAGTTCCTCAAAGAATTTAGACTACTGAAAAGGATTTCTGACCAGGCATAATGATGCATATCTGTAAATCTAGCACTTGGGAGGTTGAGAGGTGATAAAGAGTTCAAATCATCTTCAGATACAAGTAAGTTTGAAGTCAGCCTGAACTATATGATATCCTGTAGCAAAAGCCACATGCACGGGGGGTTGGGGGAGGGAGAGGAGAGGGAGAAGAACAGGATTTCTGCCCATCGTATCTGACTTCTGTACCATGGACAGTGCCTGGCAGCATTGGGTTCTTGTTAGAGGTGATGTTTGGCCATTTGAGGAACATTAAAGAGATCCTTACTGATGCTGTTTGTGCTAAGGTAAAATGCTTGGTTTGTGGTAAACCAAAAGAAGGCAGAGTGAGAAATAATCATTTTTAAGGTCATATCTCAACTATGACTTGTTTCCAGGTAAGACCTATCCATTATAAAGTGTTTTTAGGTCACCTGGTCACAGGATTCAGATGTGGAATAGTCACCACACTGAACAACTTGATGGACTTTGTTCCCCAGAAGTTTATGGGTAAAATGAAATTGCATTAAAATCTCTCTAGGTTGTTTTCTGTCTTGAGGATAGGGCCAAGACATTTATTATAAAAATGAGAACCAAGGGCTTAAGAGAATGAAGAAGAGCATAAAGGGAAAAACTGTGAGGTGAAATGGATAGAAACAGATGACTCAATCTAATGTTTAATGTGATTTAATAAACACTGATATATATACACACTGTACCAGGCTCTCTTTAAAACTATACATACAAGAATGATCAAAACATAAGGGCTCTTCAGCCATGTGGATCTTATAGTCTAGTAAATGTAACAGCAATAGTAGCCACCTCTTCTGTTTTACATGCTAGGTCACTATGTGTCAGACTTGGGGCTGTACTTACACTGGGCCATTTAGTCTTTGTGATAACCTTATGATGCAAAATGCTGTTATTTCCTGTTTCATAAATGGGAATACTGAAAGACATAACATCTGGAAATTTTCCAAGCTGAAAGGTATGAGGTTAACATTAGAATTATTCATGTCATATGGGTCTAAATCTATAATCTTAAAATAAACACATACATAACACCACACGCACACATAAGTGTGAGTGTGTATACATATTAGATATAATAGATGTGTATTCCAATCTTAGAATGTAGCCTAGAGCTGCTGAATCCCTATAAGAAGTAAATACTTAGAAGTTAGCAGAAGATCCATAGAAAAAAAGTAATGCAATTTTTCCAGCTAAGCAGCAAATGATAAGAATAAATAAGAAGCAAAAGATGCCTGTCTCAGCTGTGAAAATATGTTTCATTTCAAATTATGTCCAAGCAGAAGTTCCTCACATTCCAAAAGGAACACATTAAAAAATACTTTACTATTAAAGTGTTGGGTATTTTTGTATCACCTGTGACCAAACAGCTGGCCCCACTATGTAGATGGAAGGATTCACAGTATGCAGTGTTTCTTCTGAGGACGGTGTCTGTGCCTTGGATTTTCTTTAAAGGATCTGTGTTGGAGGCAGTTTTGCTAGGGATTCAGTGCCTGTAAGTCCCACAGAGGCTTTCACTGAGACTCAAAACTGTCAAATGTTCCATAGTTCTATTATTGTATCTCTTCCATTCTGGCTCCTGCTCACACGTTTCAGACTTTTCCTTCTGAAATATGTTCACATCTGGCATCTTAAAGATATAGAAACCAACAGTGTCTGTATGCTGAAGGTCATTTTTCTATATTAACAGCCATGGGTGTATGAAATAGTCATTTATTTATTATTATTTATGCCATTTATTGGGCTGTAGCATCACAATTATTACCTTGGACCTACCACTCACTTTTAACCTCTTGGACTTCCATATCATCATGTTTAAAATGAGTGTATCACTATCTCTGTTTTTTAGGGCTATTGAGATAATTAGTCTATATGAAGTACTTGTCTAGTGACTCCACGGACTTTAGCCATTAGCATCATCCTTGATCATTTGTGATAGCTTATTTTCCAACTGAGATCAAGCAGCTTTACAACCAGCAAGTCAAACTGTGTTACTTTTTCCCAAGTAACTTTAGATAATTTATTTTTAGCAGAAAAAAACCTGTAAAGACATAGTAAAATGGGTTTATAATGCATTAGCCTTTGGGTTTATTGCATTTCTATGTAAAATACTTGCACTGTGTTCCCTGGGGAATTAATTCTTCTCTTGATGCTAAAGTATAGTCCATTAGGCATCATCTTTTAAACTTGCAAAACATAGAAAATAGCTTATCCTTATCAACTTTTCTAACCATTTGGGGAGCCTTTCATCAGTAGGCTATTGACTTCTGTCTGTGGGCCATTTTGATGACACTTGTTGTCTCTAAACTATCTCTAGGGCTCTCGGAACTTATATGAAAATTCATCTATGATCCAGCCTTAAAATACCAGGTTTCTTTAGAGAGGCTTTCTGTCCTCTTTTGTTCAGTGAGAGATATCTAAATTTTATGACCTGGGACTGTCTTGCAGGTCTTATGAATCTTATGAATTTATTATAATACTGTTCTTAATTAAGTAGAACAAACTGAAAGAACCAGTAGGAAATTATGTTGATGTCTAGTCAACCAAATATTTTAAAACACAAATTTATGATTATTAAATTATTATGTGCTAATGCAGACAAGTCCAATAAATATTTAAACCAGAAATGGTGATAATACACACTGATTAGTATAAAGATTATGTTGAAATACCTGCATAAAATGGTAATATAAAACAGCTTTGATGTCTGTTGGTGGCAATGTCAGGTCTTCTGCTTATATTATTGTAGCCTGTGGCAGGTATTTATAATTGAAGGAAAGACTGTTTCTGTTACAAGGAATTGAGAATAAGGGTGCAATTTATTTTGTCATCCAAGTTCATAGACATCCTTGAACTCAATTTGAAACCAAACTAAAGATCTGTTAAAGGACAAAGCTTGGTTTGTGTAGCATGGAAGTGTGGTGGTAGCTTTATGCCAGCTTGACATGAAGCCAGAATCACTTGGGAAGAAGGAGCCACAATTGAGAAAATGCCCCCATTAGATTGTCCAGGCATTGATATTTTCTTCATTGATGATTGATGTGAGAGGGTCTAGCTCAGTATGGGAAGTACCACGCCTGGGTCAGTGGCTCTTGGTTCTCTAAGAGCAGACTGAGCAAGCCCTTAGGAACCAGTCAATAAGCAGCACTCCTCCATGGCCTTTGCTTCAGCTCCTGCCTCCAGGTTTCTGCCTTGAGTTCTTGTCCTGATTTCCCTTCCTGATGGACTGTGACATGTAAACTGAAATAAACCCTTCATCCCCAAGTTGCTTTAGGTCATGGTAGATGTTTTTGTTTGTTTGTTTGTTTTTGATTCTTTCTCTGTCTGTTCTATGTTTATTAGTGTATATCCAGCACATAAGACAATAGGTTGCAGTGTGCTACTTTCATTCATGCACAAGTGTGTTTTGCTCATCTTTTCTGTGTTATCCTCACTCCTTTTCCCACTGGCCCTTTCTTCTTCATACACAGTCTCTCTTGTCTTTTTACTTCTTTTTAGAATGTTGGTTTATATTCTGAATATGAGAGAAAATACACACTTCTGTCTTTTGGAGTCTGGCTTATTTCAGTTAACATCATGATCATCAATTCTTGCCATTTCCTGCAATGACATGATTTTATTCTTCCTCATAGGCATGGTGTTCCATCACATCAATGAGAAACCTTAAAACTGCAAGAACATGTCTTCAAATGTTTTTGATTATCCCCTGTATCAATCCACATCTTCTCTGATAGCATTTTAATGTTATTTTCACAAGTATAATTTCCATAGTCTACTGTCTTAGTTAGAATTTCATTGCTGTGAAGAGACACCATGACCAAGGCAACTCTTATAAAGGACAATATTTAATTGGCACTGGCTCGCAGTTTCAGAAGTTTAGTTAGTCCATGGTGGAAAGCATTCCAGTGTGCAGGCAGACATGGTGCTGGAGGAGCCTAGAGATCTACATTTTGAGCCACAGGCAACAGAAGGCAACTGTGTTCCACACTGGGTAGAGCTTGAGCATATGTACGACCCCAAATCCCACCTCCATACTGACACACTTCCTCCAACAAAGCCACACCCACTCCAACAAGGCCACCATCCTAATAGTGCCACTCTCTATAGCTAAGCATTCAAACACATGAGTCTATGAGGTTACTCAAACCAATACACATTGTGTACATTCACTTTTGTACCTTCTTTAAACAGAGTCTCATGAGCATTTTCCACATTGTTAATTGTCGTACATTGAATGATCATGTAATATATTTTGTTTTTAACCCTACCTCCATGTTGGACACCAGCATGATTGCAATTAGAACACTGTATTTATACAGTGAACACTCCTTAATTTTTTGTCTCAAAATATAATTCTTTAACCATTGAAAGTTGTAAGATAAAAGACAGTTTCAAAATTTAACACATATGTTTTGATCTTCACAATACCCTTCATTTTTCAAAGAATTACTTTATTTTAGAATACAGTACTCAATGATAGTACTTACACAACAGATATGAAACTTCAGTTTTATACCCAGGACAGGAAATAAAAAAAGTGATAGCAATACAGGATACTCACGTCTATTCCACACCTAATTTTGCTTGTTATTATGGTATAATGTGTTTTTATTTTAATTAGGTGTGGTATTAAATAGCTTCCATACATTCTCTACCAAATTTTTTTTAACCAAATTTCCTATTTTTGAATCCCAGTATTCCATCCAAGAAATCACATTTCATCAGTAGCTATCACATATCTTTAGATTCCTCATAGCCTTGGAAGTTTTAAGACTTTCTGATTTTTGATGACCTTGATGATGACTTTCATAAAGCTGGTCAGTTTCTTAGGGTGTTCCTTAACTAGTATTGGCCTGTTGTCTTTCCCATGGTTACATGGAAACTACAGACCTTGGGGTATGGGGTGGTAGTAGAGATAACCACCAAAGTAAAGTACCGCCTTTATTGCATCGAACCAGAAATATGTACTACCAACACAACATCCCTCAGTAGAGACTCCTTAGCATCCAGCTGGTAGAGGTTGTCAGGTCTATCCACTGCAAAGCTATTCTTCATCCTCTCAAGGATGCAATCACTGTGCAAACCATAATTTAAGACTGGAGCGTTATGTTTCATCATCTTACATAGCTACACAAATTATTTTTAATTCTCCTGCATCAGAGATTTGTCACTAAACACCTCCATTGGTAGATGAGAAAAGCAAAGCTTTCAGAATTGAAGTATTTTTCCCAGCTACATAGCATCCTATGCTCTTGGGTGTTTCACTCATGACCTCCTCTCTGTATAGAAACGTGCTCTTGCTGTAAATATGCTGTCAGTGCTTTGGTAAGTGAGTCCTTCCTAAGATGATGGGGCAGCTTGAAGTTGCTCAACAACACTGTTATCTTGAACCATTTTCCTGGGTGGGCATATTCTTACTGCTTTATTGCTGTGATGAAATACCATGATCAAGACAACTTCTGAAAGGATGCATTTAAAGGGTGCTTGTTTGTAGTTTCAGAAGGTTAGTCCCTGACCATCATAGCAGGGGCTGTGGTGGCAGTCAGGCATGCATATTGGTGAAACAATAGCCAATAACAAGCCCTTAGGCATATCTGATCAGTAAGTTGCATGCAGAAGCACAGAAAAACCGGCCCATTATGGGCTTTGAAACCTCAAAGCCTGCCCCAATGACACATTTCCACCAACAAGACCACACTTATTCCAAGGCCATACATCCTAATCCTTCCCAAACAGTTCCACTGACTAGGAATATGAGCTATTGCGGGGAGGGGGTCATCCTCATTCAAACCACCATAGTAGGTATTCATTCTGCAAATACCATCTGCATGTTGGCAAATATTGGTATCCTTTTGATGCTATAGAAAGCATTCCTAAAACACTAGAAGTTACTAGAATGTTAGAAAAGATGAGATGATGAACAATAACTGAATTATTCATACTTTAATAAATATCTCATTCTGTTTCTTTCAATTTATGTAGTGAAAAAGCTACCTAGGTACATGTGCCAAAGATTATTCTACAGACAGGAGACAGTTGATAAAGTCTCTTATTGAGTATTTTAAAAGGGGAAAGACCATATCTTGTCTTTTTGTCAATCAGTATTACTGGGGAAAAAAGTAGCCCAAGGAGAAAATACTTAAGGAAAGTCTATTCTAGGGCAAGATAGTTGAAATAAATCTAAATGTATGAAACAAGAAAAGGCTAGTAGGGAAAATAGAAACTTCACAGGCCCCTTGGATGGGCTACACTTTGTCTGATGCAAGAACCACAGTCTAGTAGCTCAGCTAAGAGATAAATTTGGGCAATGAAGCTCATGGAGTCTGGGCATGTAAGACCTTATAGGCAGAGCTTCTAGATTTGTTTGAACATGATTGATAATTGTTTAGAAGGCAAATATGATGATGCTGGAGTTTGTTGTAGATGATGCCTGGTCATATAGATTTGGGATGGGGGAGAGATGAGTTAACTCCTGAACTATGTTCTAATATGAAATATGTGAATTTGGGTGAGAAAATCTAGGGAGTACATAAAAATAGAAAAGAGTCCTAAGAAAAGATGGAAGAAGAAACTATATGGTTATTTGTTCACTTCCTCCCTTGGGGTATCAGGCATTGCTCCACACAAAGGTGGTAAAAGATGAAGCAGAGCCCAGGAATGGGTAGGTGAGCAGGATCTCAGTCTGGCTATGAGTGCTTGGGGTGGGGAAAAGGAGGTTTCTCCAAGGATTTCAGTGTTACACTGGTTTTAGATGGTATTCAGTGAACCAGCTCTCTTAGATGACACTTAGTAAAACAGTTTGTGCTCTTTATTCAGGATGAACAAGGGCTATAGAAACCTTGGAGAATAGCAAGGTTTTCAGGTGAATGTACATTGGCTGAGACTTAAGGTACTAGAAATGCCACATTTGCATGGAGAGGCATCCCAGGTGCTTGCTGGGCAGGTTATTAGTCAGAAGAGAGGGAATTGAACCTGTAATTTCACCAAGGACTAAGTGACATTCCTTAGGTACAGGATGTAGGGGTCAGATTCCCCAGATAAGGTCAGGCAGAGAAGAGGAAGACCCATTGGGAAAGGGAGTCCTCGATTTTATGCCAAGCTCGAGAACTTGTCTGGTCATGATCGACTATGACCTTAGTAGCAGAGTTTCCCAACAAGGCTGGGATAAGCAATTGCTGTAAAGAAACTAGAAGCAATAGTGTATTCCAGAAAACAAGCATAGAAGTTGTTTGAGACGGACAGTGGTAGAGACATGTACATGCCATGGAGCAAAGAAAGTGAAGGCATCTCATGCCCTCAGTGGCCATGTGAGATTTCTTAACTCTGATTATACAATATCCTGCTTTCAACAGGTGAGCATTCAAATACACAAATTTGCATTTTCCTCATAATAGTTTAGAAGTCATAGCACTAAAGAGGCGTATATGTATTTACATAGCCTAGTCAGCCTTATCGCTACAGTTAATGTAGACAGTGCTGCACAAAAAGAAGGGGAAGCAACTGAAAAACAGAAAACACTGTCAAATCCATCTACTCATCTCTTCAGAGCTCACTTTCTCAAAACCATCATAATGGAAACCATCCCTGAACTAGGAATGGTTTCTCTATGAGAAAACATGTCCATTTTGCCAGTTATAAATATTGAAAGTACTATACAAAAAATCTAGAAGCCATGGATCAGTGAATTAAACATGATCAGTAGATAATCAAAGCTTGTTGGTTCTTTCATGAGGAAACCAAGCCGAATGTCCCTGCTAGTACTTACGTGAGGACCCAAAATACTGCAAAGCTCAAGGAACATGTATTACTTGCTTGGTTGATGATCAGATGATTATTAGAATGTAGATTTCTTGTTTCTATGGTTTTCCTAAAACTCTCCTTGGGCAGAAAAATTTTCCAACTTTAAATAGATTTATCCAACAGATGTTACAAGTCCTCTGTAGTAGTAGGTTTAGTACAAAAAGAATTTTTAAAAACAGGACAGAATTGAACCATTGTCATTCATAAGCATTTAAAAGATGGCATCCGCCATATAGAAATTAAGATAATAGTTATGAGGACTAGGGGTACAGCTCCATGGTAAACACATGTGCACAGCATGCTGAAAGCTCTGGGTTCAATCCCTAGAATGGAAAATGTGGGGCTAGGGAAAGAGACAGACAGAGATGAGTCATGTTAAACAATAAAGGCACAATAAGAATTATTAAAAGATAATAGAAACCATGAAGATGTCCCTGTTTGAAAGACACTAAAATATGTCATTTTGCTAGTTTTCTATTCAAGGTCCCATACTTAATCTATCACTTACCTGAACAATGATGGCACAGGAGTTCCTCCCATACTGGAAAAATTACTAATTTAAAAATTAAGATACATGATAATATGTCACAATTGAGGTATTTTCAAAGTGCCAATAAAGCATGGAGAAAGTGACACATAACACATGGAGAATTAAACCAAGGAACATGGGGAAAGACTATGAAGGGAACAAAAAGAAGTGTGAATAATACCAAATAGAACAAATAGAATGTAATTGCTAATTTTGAATTGGCATTAATATTCTGCTTGCATTGAGGCTGGATGGCAAAATCTGAATAATTTATTAAATCTAGAATGACAAACTTTTATTTGAACATTATTTTTCATGCTGACTCTTATTACATTGTCATGTTAGCGTTACACATTGAATCTGACTGTCTCTTGAGAGGGTTCCCAGTAAAATCATCCATCTCGAATGGCGGGAAACTGTGTAGTTGGATGTGCACACCTAGCCGTGTTTCCTTCTCTGCTCACGTGGGGGTTTCTCACTGTACAATATGCTCACACTGGAGTCAAACACTCCTGGATTCATGCACACTTATTTTGGAAACAGTGTGATGAAAGTGTCGGTGTAAGTGGCTTCTCTCTCTTGCCTAAGTGACAGCTGAGTGGTTCCGTGAAGCCTAAAGCACGCCTTGAGAGGAAGGTGTTTCAGACTCCGAAACAGAAATTCCCTCCAGCGCAAAAACAGAATGGGTAGCCAATAGGGGTTTGTTTTACAGCAAACCTATCAGAATTGTCGACTAGTTGTCCCATCCACTCTGCTTTCAAATAGACTCTTCTTATACAGTCACCATCTGTGAAAGGAAAGACCACGTTAAAATAATCGCTACTGCACCAAAAATTACTCTTCTAGCCTAACATTTGATTACAGGAAGAAATTACATATCTATGGTCTACATTATAATCTGCCTTACATCCTTATATATAGTAATGGTAAAGACAATTTAGGTGACTTCTTTAATCTATTGAAACTCACGTAGGCAGGTTCTTTTTATGGCCAGAATATTGGTTTTTGAATACTGAAACTTATCTCTCATAGTTTCATGAAGCCTACTAATTATGGCAGGCCTGACCCCAGTCAGAGTCATCAGCTCCATTTTCCTCTCCACAGGACACAAGGTCCCCACTATATACAAGACACCCCCTTGTGTCTGTTCTGGCAGCTTCTTGCTCTCTGAATTCTCTGCCTATATAACATCAGGCGAATCCACCCCTTTTTCCAAGCTAAACTCTAAAAACTGGGTCTACAAATCCTTGCTAACCCTAAATTGCAAAAATGTGAACAATTGCTCCTTAGAAATCCCCCTCTCCTATATTATCTCTCACATGGCTTAGCTTACAATCTAATTGTCTATTATCCCAATAAATATGAGTTGTCCATCCAAACCCTAACTTTTCTTTTAAAATAAAAGTTACACTACTTTTTTATTGAGGATTATAGGAAAAAGAGAACAATCCTCTAATTTATAATACGATGTCTTCTAATAATCTCCCAACTTACCAACTGTAGCCTGATATTACATTTTTCATTTACTTACAGTTACTGATTCAGGATTCTCTTTCATGAAACATGGCTACTTGGGGATAAACTCTACACAAATTCGCGTGTTAGTTCAGCCAAATATATATGTGTCTCTACTACAAGTACATGATTTTGTTTATTTCCAACCATGATTTTCTTGTTTTAATAAAGAAATAATATTTGGACATCTTTGCAAGATACACTATGCAAATATTTCCAGAGCTTTATGAGATATATTATGGATATATAATATTTAATGACCAGATCAGAGTAATAAACAATTCTGTCCCTTCAAATATTAATAGTATATATTGTGAATTTCACATAACATACAATACATTATGTATATATGGACAGAAAGATAGACGGATGGATGGATAGATAGATAGATAGATAGATAGATAGATAGATAGATAGATAGACAGATAGAGCTTATTTAAGTCAGTAATTACTCTATTTGCTATAGAAAAAAAACAGAACTCTCTGTTTCAATACCCTTCAAAAACTTCTCTCCAGCCAGTTCTACGATACTCTCTGCAGCTGAGACCATGATTCTTATTCTAATCTAAGCTCCTCTCCTCTGTATCTTTAGAACTGGCTGTCTGGTCCCAGGGGAAGAAGTGCTGTCTTCTGGGAGTACCTGTTCCTCCTCTATATCTTGCCAGGTTCCTCCTGGCGATGTAGCTCATGTGTCACTTCCTCTGTGACACAGTCACTGAATGTCTTGTGTAGTAGCTCGCCATGTCCCTTATGTACCTCACAGATACCAGATCCTCTGCAGCCTATGCTCCTTTGTGCCATGAAGTAGCTACCTCCCTTAGGATGTGATGTGTCAGCTTCTAATAGTGCATGAATATCTGTGATCTCCACATGGGTGGAGACGATTTCCCACTCATTCAATGCTACAGTGCTTTTCAACTGTTTTACTCTGACCCATCATAAGGAATTAATTTTGCATACAATAAGTCAATCAAGCATATGACTTTTACATAAAAACTCCACTAACACAATAATTTTTATTGGGTATTTTATTTATTTACATTTCAGATGCCATCCCCTTTCCCCATTTCCCCTCCCTAGCTAATCTTTAATTGCTAAATTGATTTCTAGTACATTGCTGTAATAGAATTACTTAGTAGTCTTTAAAATTCCCACACCTAAGGCTTAGGTACCATTGAGGGAGAAGGGGTAGGAAGACAATAAGAGCCAAGGCAACATGGAATTTGCTATGAGACTGTGTGTCTTTTTTTTAATTATTACTGGTTATTTTATTTATTTACATTTCAAATGTTGTCCCCCCTTCCCTTCCCAGTCTCCTGTCTGCAAACCCTTCATTCCTTCTCCCCTCCCCTTTGCCTCTAAGAGGGTGCTCCTCCACCCACCCACTCCCACCTCACCACTCTAGAAACCCTCTCAGCTGGGGCATCAAACCTTCACAGGACCAACGGCCTTTCCTCCCATTGATGTCAGATAAGGCAGTCCTCTGCTACATATGTAGTTGGAGCCATGGACCCATCCATGTATGCCCTTTGGTTGGTGGTTTAGTCTCTGGGAGCTCTGGGAGACTATGTATCTTAAATGTCAAAAGCTCCAGTCATAAAGTCTCACTAACATTGCTGCCTAAACATGAGTTAAATAAGAAAAACACTGTGCTCACATGGTTGGAGGAAAGCCCAGGAAACCTCAACCCAGAACGAAGAACTACAGGCACCAAGGATGCCAAGAGCAAGAAGCAGTCTTCCCCAGGAAAGAACACAACCACTTATGCAAAACCAAGTGGTCAGCCCTGAAAACATACATATGAGTATCAGTATACAGACTGAGCAGATCCTTCTTATATATTTAGAAATTTATACGTACATACTTAAATACATACACACACATACATACATGCAATTTAATAAACAATAAATTGGAAAAGAAATAATGGGTATATGGAAGGGTTTGGAGGAGGAAAGGAGGAGGGAGTGGTGTAATTATAATTTCAAAGGATATAAGGAACATTGTTTTAATAGAACATCCAAAAATGTTCTTGCCTGAGTTCTGTTTCTGAAGTTTTGGTTGAATTGATATCAGCTGTGACCTGGACATGGACGTGTATTTTAAGCTGTATGAACATTTCTAATATGCCATCCAATGCTGAACTGAGGGCCAGAGACTCATTACACAAACCAATGGCACGGGCATCATCTGAAAGTTCATCGCATGTACAGAATGGTGAACTCTCCCAGAGAGACCCTCATCAGTTTAACAAGCTCCAGGGTGTTTCCATAAGCACCATCAAGAAACTCTGCTAAGCTTTGAGAATAGAGAAGCAGTTAGATGTAACAGCTAGGATGTCACAATCTGGCTACCACAAGCAAATTACTCTCCACACTTCAGGTGCCGCATCTCTCACATAGCCATTGTCAGGGGAAAAGATAACACTGTTATCTAGTAGCGACAATAAGATTATCGCCATAGAATTCCTGGGAGGTTAAATGGGACAGCGCACATTAAGCCCTCGCACAGATGTCTGGCACATAGCAAGGACAAAATACCCATCATCTATTTTTATTAACCACAGTGCCAGAGAAATGCCTGGCAGAATGACAAGCAAATGGTAGGCATCGGAAAACTCAGGGAGGTAGAATAATTCACTGAGATTACATAACCAGCTTACCAAAACTCTAATCGTGCAAACGAATTCCAAAAATAGACTAGGATTTCTTTAGATGCCTCAAGCAGAGCCAACACTTTCTAATTTGTGGGGTTTGGTATTTGCTGGACGCAACTTTGCTAAATACCCCTGTGTCTCAGTTTACATTCTAGACGCTGTATCTTCAGTGGGTTCATTTCACCCTGGCTCATAAAAGCTGCCTTGTAAGTGGTCAGTTACTTGCAGGCTATTAAACCCTTTAGAGAGTCCACAGCCAGCTGGCCAGCACTTGTTTACGCTCCAGCCTCTGTCCATATCTATCATAATTCAACTGTGAAGTGTGTTTTCTAAAATCGTAAACCATGTTATTCTTAGTGTGTTTTTTCTGCCCTTATTTCTGGAATGGAATTCAAAGCATGATTTAGCCCAGAGAGATTCGCAGCTATCTCCTCAAACATGAACAGTGTTCTCGAGGAAGGCAGAGGACTCTGGTTCCACGTAATCAAAGCCCCTTAGTTAATTGGTACACTGATGATTGACCCTGCTCTTGTTGTATGATAAGCAGCCATCCAGCGTATCCATTGAAGACAAAATTACATGTGAAGTCAAATTAAAACCAATGTTCTGAACCTAGCCCAAAATTCAGGGAGTTTTGACGTGTATTTTTGCCTGTAAACAACTCATGCATGAATCACCTCGGAGAAGAACATTATGAATGTGATACTTTAGAAGTTATCTGAAAGACTGATCCACGCACTGTACTGACAACCAGCAGCCTCTTAAGACAGGAAACAGTAGTCTCAGGACGGGGTTAGTTCTTTCCTCTGCTTAAACTCTGATTGTACCTGGGCACAGCAGCACCTAGTCGGTAAATAGTACTATATGCTTCAAAATTCGCCAAGTATCCTTGTTCTATCAACAGCCAAGAGTGGACAGCATGTGTCTCTAATTTTTTTTTTAATAGAACTGCCTAGATTTTCGTTTTCTGATGTCCAAAATGGACCAGAAATTGATTCATTAAAAGTACATTAAGTCAACCTAAGAGTCCAGTTTGAACATCAGGCATAAAACTTCAACAATGAGGTAAATTGTATCCTTAAATTAAATGTCACAGGGCACCTCAGTGGGAGGCAGGAAAGGAAACAGACAGATAGGAGCTGATGAAACCAAGTGGATAGATGTGAACTGGCTTGGGAAAAAGTCTAAACTATTGGGTTCTGTGCAGATCTCTTTATAAAGGGAAAAATTAATCATGGACTGGTGTGTGTGTGTGTTGTGTGTGTGTGTTGTGTGTGTGTGTGTCTGGTGTCTATATGTGTGTCTGTGTATCTGTGTGTCTATATGTGTGTCTGTCTGTATGTTTGTGTGTGTATGTCTGTGTGTCTATGTGTGTCTATGTGTGTGTCTGTGTTGTGTCTGTGTGTGTGTCTATGTGTGTGTCTGTGTGTGTGTGTGTGTATATGTCTGTCTGTCTATGTGTGTCTCTGTGTGTCTGTTTATCTATGTATGTGTCTGTGTGTGTGTTTGTGTGGTCTCTGTGTGTCTGTATGTCTCTGTGTGTGTCTGTGTGTGTTTGTGTGTGTGGTCTATGTGTGTCTGTGTCTGTTTGTGGGTATGTCTTTCTGTATGTATGTATGTGTCTCTATGTGTGTGTCTGTATGTATATCTGTATGTATGTCTATGTGTGTGTCTGTGTTTATTTGTGGGTGTGTCTATGTGTGTTTGTGGATGTTTCTTTTGTATGTGTATATGTGTGTCTATGTGTGTGTCTGTATGTATGTCTGTGTGTCTATGTGGGCATCTGTGTGTCTATCTGTGTATGTCATGTGTGGTCTGTGTGTGTTGTGTGTGCTTTGTCTGTTCTGTTGTGTGCATGTTGTCTGTGTGCATTTTCTGTTCTGTCTGTGTGTCTATGTGTGTGTCTGTGTATCATGTGTATGTTGTGTGTGTCCTGTATGTGTGCACTTGCACACATGCACGAATGTAGGAGGGTGGTGTGCACATGTACATCCACACCCATACTTACCAACACCCACAGCACTCCTTGGCCCTGAAGCTCTCGTAGATACAGTGAGTTCAGACAATGCACAGTAATGATTCTTACTCTCTGGGCTCAAGAGGAAAGGCTGTCATTAAATGAATGACAGAAAACCACTGTCAGTGGGGAAATTAAAAGCTGAAAAGGCCAGGACAGTTCACGTGGACACCTGAAGGAACCATCAGACCTACACACCAGCTAAGTACTGGTCACTCTTTGGAACATTTTATTTAATGGATTACATCTTGCTTTCAAATTCTAGAATTTCTCTCCTTCTTTTTACTCCTTAAAGAAATTCTGAGCTTGCTCAAGAGAATACATTTGCAATAAGAAAATATGGTTGTGGTGCTGTTTAATTGCTTCACTGTCAGTTATTTCTTGTCTCCCCTTAAGTAAGAATGATCAATAATGGTATATTAGATAAACCATTAGGACCTGGGAATGCTACTAAACTGACTTCAAAATGGTATACTGGAGAATGAGACTCATTTAGTTGTAGATATCTCTTTATAAGCCTCTATCCTGATTCCAATACCCTCAGAAGTCCCTGTGCCAAAAGTTTTCCAAAAAACAGTGAGGTAATACTGTCTACCTTCCGAGACATTCCTTTAGACCAAGGTTGGCAAACAATAAATGGTAAATTCAGGCTTCCATTTGTTTTTATAAATGAGTTTGCTTGGACCAGCTGTGCCCGCTTATTTATATTATCTATTGTGTACCTGTGTTACACAGAAGAGTTGAATAATTGCTATGGAAACCACGAGCTTAAAAAATCAAAGCTGTTTACTATCTGACCTTTTCTAGAAAAATGGGTACTTTATGAATGTGTAACTTTCTTACAAAATTTCTAACCAACTCTGCTTAGATAGTAAATCCCTGCATCGCAAGCTATGTTCAGGTTTTATATACATACATACATACATACACATACACACACACACACACACACACACACACACACACACACAGGTCACCTGCAGCACTCAGAGAGTGGCCCCAGAGAGTGGCCCTGATGGCAGAGGCACAAGTGAGTTTGTCATCCCAAGGGCATGAGCTTAGGAGACCTAAACCCATCTCTTGCCACCTGGATCAGGTGGGATATCTGAGGATATCTGGCCCTATCCCTTGTCTAAGCATCATGGAAGAACTGGTCCTGAGGCAGCTCAGCACCTCACCTGGGCAGCATAGTAGAAATGGCCCTGGTAGAAGTGGCACAGTTGAGCTAGCCTAGGGGGTTTGAGAACAGGAGAGGTGACCCTGTCCTTACCTGGGAAGTGCAGGAGAGCTGGTCCTAATGGCATGGGCACCTGAGAGTTGTCCACCCCCTTCTCAGCTGGCACAGATAGTACTGGCTCTGCCTCTCTCTTAGGTAAAGAGGGAGAGCTGGCCCTGGTGGCATAGGCATAGGAGCGCTGGTAGACTGATCACTCAGCTACTACCCAGGACCCAGATCCAGGGCTTTGAATTGACCCACCTCATCTGTCTATGTACTGCGGAAGGGTCCAGACCTGTGTAACTAAAGCTGCAGGATCTCCATGACATGAGGCAACAACAAGATATCTGAGAGGAATCCTGGTGAGAATCCAGTGTTGATAGTATAGCAGAAGCCAGAGGCCTGGGGCCAGACCAATGGCTCATGGCAATGAACATTTGCTACTGAAGGTGTTTGGGTGAAGGGTGTAATGTGTGATACACTACAGCTTCTCTGATAAAGAGAAGCTGATGTGTCCCTGATGTTTGCTTGTTTTGTTGTTTTGTTTTATAAAAGAGACTGCAAGGACAGTGAGTGGATATAGAGGGACTGGGAGGTAAGTGGGATTGGGGTACATGATGTATAATTCACAAAGAATCAATAAAAAACTTTTAAAATCCTTTATGATTTCCTTTTTATTATATTAAAGAATGGTATCCTTATAATAAAAAAAAAATTTAAAGAGGAATGGCACAGTGACTATTTAACTTAATAAATCCCAGATATTAGACCAAAATCTATCTTTTATGATGGTTTGACTGATGCCAAACCCTGGTTTGATGATGTGAAAGCCCTGGGCATCAGATTCCATTGCCCAGCAAAGCAATATTAGCACAACAATGTGGAAAGTGGGTTGAAGTCTTCCTTTTAACCAAGACACGGACCTGAATTGGTATTATTTTTAAAATAATTTTTCTTCAGGATCAAATGAGATTGGGTTCATTTAGTGTGATCTCAAATATAAACCAAGCCTATGCCTGAAATTCCAGCATGCAAGAAGTAGAAGCAAAAGGATCAGAAATTCAAGGTCATCCTTGGCTACTTTGGCTATCAAATGAATTCAAAGGCCAATTTGGGATTCATGAACCCTGTCTCTATTATTAGTACCTCCACCACCACCATCCCCATCTTAGGGCAATGCATTCTCTAAATAATTAGATATCTTAAAATTGTATATAAAGTGGAATCTATCTGAGAAGAGTCTCATGAGTCAGAGTTAGAAACACTTTCTTTTCTGGACCTTGTCCACTAAAAAAGTTCAGGACAGAGTCCATATTATTTTGTATGACAGTATGTTAATTGCTTCCAAAAGAATAACAACAAGCCGTCCTTGAAAACAATGGCTGGCTGGTGTACAGCTCTTGATACTTTCAGATAGTATTCACCAAGATACAAGGTCAGTCTGACAGTGTGTCAAACACATTCTTTATTAACATTAATAGGTGGAGTATAAGCTAACAAACTATTGGTGGTTAAGTCACCTGACAACTGTTGTAAAAACTCTCATTCACTCTCCTACATAGTCTCTAGTAAATTATTTTACATGAGAGACGGTAGCTAAGAGATCAAGCATGATACAGGCTGGGCATCAGGTAACTAACTATACTTTGGTTGGAGGCCCTTGGAGAACACGTGACTTTTGCAGTGCACTGAACTCACTAGCTAATCTCTATACCAGGGCAAAGAACACTGAAAAATCTTAGAATGAAAGTTTACTTTTCTAATTGTTTTTTTTTTCCGTAACCCACCGACACTGTTCCACTCTGCACTGTTGCCATCTCTCGTCCTGTCTTGCTGAGATAACGAATTGAATCTTCTCATGGCCTGAATGAGAATGAAGATAATTGTGGTATTGCTTCAATTTCTTTTAATGTCATCATCTTGAGAGTTGAGAAGGGAAGGGTGTGTGAACTTCAAGCCCCTCGTCCAGCTCCCGTCTTTCACATTTATGTCCTCGGGTCTTGGAGCAACTTCTTCTGGTATTTTGCCCTGTCTGTTCCACTTACCTATCCTTTCCCATCTGCCTGTTGCTTTCGGTTTATTCTCTATTCTTGTCTGTTCTTCCGTCAGGCTTCTTCAGCACAATGGGCAACCTACTCTTATTTTCTCACTACCATGACAAATCCCTTTACTATTTGCTCTTACTCTCAATGATCTGCTGAAACTAAGTTCTGAGATGTCTGGAAAATGTATCCACTTGCTGAAATCAATGGCTGCTTTCCACCTAATGCCCGGCTCCCATCATGCTGGAAACAGACAATCAGCCCCCTCTCAAACACCATCATTCTCTGGCCCTGCCATTACAGCGCTCCTTCACAGACTATTTTTCTGGCTTCCCTCATTGACTTCTTCCCTCATGCTCTCCACTCTCGCTGACATAATTTCCCAAAACCCACGGCACCATGACACCTTTGGGCAGCTCTTCTTTGACAATGCATATTTGCTTAACATATTGCACGGTTACTCATTCTCACACTCAGCCAACGTTGGTGAGTTCTGATGCTCCGCCGTTGCTGAGCTGGGGCCCACTAAAGAAATGAGAAAGAACATCAACTGTTTTTAATACCACTCCATAAGGCAAAGATACTAAGTTTTAAGTGTTTTATTTTGTTCTGTACTTTTCTGATCATTGGTTATTTTTAATGGTCCAGTGGAATAGTGAACACAAATCATATATTTAATCATGGTAAACATATACTAGCTTATGGTATTTTGTACTAAAGATATATCCTGATCATCTTATTTTCTGGTCTTTGCAAATCATTTGGAAAGGACCTCATACATTTTATTTGGATAGAGTTTGAAAGGTTAAAATTATTTTATGGCTAAAATTACACCAATATAGTATGGGATACACTAGTTAGCTCATGATGATTAAAAACTCTGGTTGTTCATTAAGTTAATAAAGTTAAGGAAAATTAATGAAGAAACTTAACTTTTTAAAAAATACCTTTAATGTGAAATTCATAGAAATAATAAGAAATTAAGTCTGCAGTGAGCTCATAAGACCAATAGGCCTATAGTGTTGACTTCAAACATTGAATCTCTATTACCTCCCTCCTTACAAATGTCGACAAGTCCTCTCTGTTTTCTATTAAAGTTTAACAAGCATATATCATAATTTATCTAATTTTCTCCTGCCATGAAATTCTGTGCACACCTGTGATATAACCATCCCCATATGCAACGAAGCTAAAGATGCCATTACATCTCGTGCACATAGAGCATAAAAGGCACATGAGAACTCCATTTATTTTGGCATATATTGCTTTACTTGACCATAAACCACCTCCCATGAATAAAGTAATCACTTAAAATATTATTGGTGCATCTTTCCTACCTTAACATTTTTTAAAGCTATAAGAAATGTTGGACTGAACAAAGACATGAATTTTAGTAAAAGAGACAATGCAGTTTTGAAACAAAAAACAAAAATTGTCTGCTTCTTAGCTGGAGTCTTTCTCTAAAATCTAAGTAAAAGCGCTGCAGAATTAAGATGACATTTGTATACTTAGTAGGTGAACAATTTACACTTCAGTTAAAACCAAGGGAAGAATAAGCTAGGTAAAAATTAGATAAAGATATTTGACAGCAGAAAATATTTGGCAAAGCTCCTAATTCTTATCCTCTCAAAGCTGAATCTGAATTTTAATTAATACTTTTGCCAATATCTTGACTCAAGCATTTTATGTTGAAGGAATTATTGAAGGACTGACTAGCAGACATTTGATGTGGCAATAAATATTTATGATCTGCTGACTGTATTTTCATATTATTCATTGGCTAAGTTCTTAGATCTCTTGCTTCCTTGGACCTCAGTAAATTAGAGATTTAAAACATCAGTTCATGTACTTTCTCTCTGCTTCATGAGTAGGATTCAAAATGGAAATTAGCAACAATCACATGCTCTCAACAATCACTGGTTACTATTTATGTAGAAAAGCTAGTGTGTCCATGCAACCAAGTTAAACATGCATTAAAGTATTACATGTGTCAATGTGTTCTAGATCTAACAAGACGCATCCTGTTGTGTAACTAGTCAGTGGACAGATTGCCCTGTCTACAATTATGCCCACTGAAACTAAGACTATTCATCAGTTAGTAATATCACATAGTGAAATCAGTTCATTGCTCGTTGTAATCTATAAATGATGATATGCAATTCTAGTGTGTTACACTTCCCAATTCATAGCAGCCAAGTTTCCAAAGCTTATGAATCTCAGAAAATAACTTCAAATAACTTTTTATTAGTCTTTGCACTTACTAGATTGTTGTAACCTGAGAGCGTTTCTGCAGTGGCCCTCTTTGGAACCTGGGGCATCTCCTCTCATTGCCTTCTGATCTCCTTGCCTCACTGACTAGAGCATTCAAACTTAGTAATTCGGTCATTAAGGGTTTGTGTTCATCCAACTGTAACTTAAGAAAAAATTACTAAGACTGTTATGCCATAATAATCAGGTATTTAATATTATGCCAAAATACTATGCAGGTCAGGCAGTCAAACAGGCAAGACTAGATAGACAAAATGACAAGATTTATATGCTAGGGCTTAGGATCAATATGGCTAAGGTCATAAACGTAACTAGATATCCACACACTGAAAAGACAGACACATAGAGATGGAGTAGATGATTGTTCTGTTGCTCTGGACCTTGGATTCTCTAAGCCATGTGTGTTATCCATCAGGTTATTTTAAGAATTGAAATGAAATCATGTCTCTATAGTGATGGATTGGCATGCAGTCATCACTCAGCACATAATACTAGCTGTCATTATTAGCTGGTAATCATTGCTCCCTGAACTCCAACAGTGTATTCAATCAACAGAAAGAGATTAATAGACCATGTTGTGCTAACTAGACATCAAAAAACCAAATGGATTTTTAAATTTTTATTCACCATACATTTATGATTGCTGCATTTTACTGTGATTTGCAGGAACTTGGTATAGAGTTCTCATGATATAATTATGAAAGTAATACAATATTTAAGTTTAAAAGAAAATTATTTTATTGTCTCTGAATCTCTTACCACTACATTTTGCTGGAATACAGCTTATTTAAGAATATATATTTATATATTATATAATATAATATGATATATATATATATATATATTATATATATCAATATGAGAGTACAAAAAATAGATGTGTTTTACATGTATATATTTATACAGATGGATGACCAATAATGCTGAGTAACAGGGCAGCTTACACTTTCCAGTGATAAGTCTCTAACTTAATCAACTTCAGTAGGCTACATTGAATGTAACATTGCAAACAGCAAGTGATTAGATTGGTTTTCTCTATGCCATTTGCCTGTTGTGTCTGAGAATAAAATAAACTTGTTTCATATTTTCCTGAAATCTCTAGACTAATAGCATTCTTTGTCCCATAGAAATCCATGTCTAGTGTCTCACACAGTGAGGAGTAAGGAGGTACACCAATGAAGGACGTCCCACTTCTCTGATATTAGAAATTGCTATAATGTTTTTGCCCTTTGTCTCCACATAAATCCAGATTCCAAAATCTCAGTGAAGCCAAGATAGTTTTTCCCATTTTGCCATATGTTTGAAGGAATTTTTTGGTTGGCAGGTCTTGGTGTATGTGGCCCATTGAGCAAGCTGACTCCTGGATGCTCATATACAATACTGCTCTTTCAAAACTGAAATAGGAAATCAAAGGATCCAAGCTGGAACGATGGGAGTCTGCCCACAAAGATTTACATCTTCTATCCCTCTATGAAGTGAGAAGGGCTCTTGCATCAAACCTTAGACCAGTGTGTGTGGGTGTTGGGTGTGTGGGTGTGTGGGTGTGTGGGTGGGTGTGTAGGATACAGTCAGATTCCTAGCATGATGATTTGTTCTTTCTGCCAGCCATTTTGTCAGACCCGGCAACTTAATGTTGCCACTTCTAAAATCTATAAGGGAGAAATATTCTGGCAGCCCACATTCTGCAAGGCAGCAGAGGCCCTGTGATTTATCAACAATGAAGAAGTGGATCCACATAAGGAAGTATGGTATGCTACCAGTTAAGGATTGCTGACTGCCCCCCCCCACCCCCCAGTGAAAGCACTGGTCAGAGCACTGTCAGGACACAGGGTGATGGAGATGAAGGCACAAAAGCACTGATCAAGCAGCTCCACCAGAAGACATCCTCCATCCAAGTCTGGGGCCTCAGCATCAGCACCCAGCTCCATTAGAGCAAACAGTACATTTTCCAAAAGCAATTCAAGCAAAGCACTCCACACACTGTTGTCTGGAGTCTGAAAATGGAGCGTTTTCTCTTCCTTCTTTTATATCGATTACACGGTATCAAAAACCAAATCCATTTTTTCCCGGGATGAAAGTACTGCTCTACAGATCTAAAAGTATGGGTAGGCCAGCAGCAAACACAAAACACACAATTACAAAAACAGGAAGCCATTTGGCAGGAGGCAGCAGTGTGGAATGGAATAGATGCCGCCATCCTTTTGATCTTCATAGCTCTTACTCAGTCAGAGTGGCATGCAGCTGACCATTGCAGGGAAAATAGAATACACTATTGGAAACCTGCCCAGAGAGAGCTCCCAGCTCCACCCTAGCTACCTCATCATTGTGGGGGTTGGGGGGAGAAGCAGTTTCTAACCACTTGATACACTAGGTTAGAGTAAGATGGGATGATAATGAAAAGTATTGTCACAATGGACCCTAGAAGCTAAGTCTATTTTAAAAATTGTAGGGAGTCAACAAGATGGCTCAGTGGGTACAAGCACCAGCCATCAACTTTAACAACCTAGTTCAATCCCTGGATCTATCCTCTGACCTATAAACATACATACATACATACCCATACATACATACATACATACATACATACATACATACACACACACACACACACACACACAGAGAGAGAGAGAGAGAGAGAGAGAGAGAGAGAGAGAGAGAGAGAGAGAAAGAAAGAGACACCAAGAGAGAGAGAGAGACCAAGAGAGAGAGACAGACAGACAGACAGACAAACAGACAGACAGACAGAGACAGAGATTCTTTTAATTGTGCCTGTTCAACTATAGTTATTTCTATTTGAAAACAGCCATGTGTATTTTCCACTGTCCATTGACTCCTTACAAGGTACTTGCATAGCGTGGGTAGTTTGGTTGTGGTTGTGGTTGGTTGCCTGTACATGGCTGAGCCCAGATGTGCGTGTACAATGCACAGTGTAAGTCACTTAGGGAAAGTCTAGAAAACGTTTAACATGCTCTGGTAAACTTTGGGGTTTTGAGATCATTTCAAAGGTAACTTCTTTTACATTTTATGTGGTACCTCCAATAACGTATTTGTCACTTGGTTGTTTAAAATGCATTATATTCTTTTAGAGAAATGACAGATTCACCCACCATTTATGCTACTGAATTCCCAAAGTGAGCGGGTTATTTAGAAAGCCTCTACTTTGGGGAACTTTGCAAGAATAATTTTAAAAACAAAAAACACTCTATGCTGCTTTTCGTTGCTTTGCTATACTTTTTATCTGAAATATTGTTTCATCTTTGCCAGATCAGCAGATAATCAGTGCTTTAGATTCCCTTACAATGTGTTTTTTATGTTCCTTTCAAGAAAATAAAATGCCAGGATTTAAATACATCAACTACTCAATGCCAAACACAGAGGGAATGTAAATAGATCACTGGACTAGCGCACAGCTGTCAGAGAGTAATTGTTGCCTGTGTGCTGATCAAACATAAAGCTTCATAAGGCAAGCTTTTAATCAGACATCTGTACCAGGTCATAGAGCAGAAGTGCTAACATGTGATTAAGAAATCTTTCCTCTTTTGAGAAGTGGCTACCTTATCATCTTATGGATGGGCTTATAGACAGAGTGCCTACAGATAACATACTGCAGTCACAGGATGCCTTTGTAGAAAGTCTGAGGAAACCTCCAGAATCTGTCTATTTAGCGGTTCACTGGTACCATTGAAACCATCTAGTGCTGTGCACATTATCAGATGCAGGACCTTCGAAGCTGCATCTTAGAAATTACCTTTCCTAGTGTTTACATATATGTGCATATGTGATCTATCTCGATGGCTTCTGAGTGTCATAGGCTGCGATCCTGTCACTCCTCCAGCTCAGTATCCCCTGCGCCCTCTTCCAAACAATGTATGGAATGACTGCAGAAAATGAACGATGCTATTGCCATGGGTTTCCCTGTCCATAATTATCTGCTTCACTGCCTCCCTCCATTAACTTAGCCAATCAAAAGAAGACTGCAGTCCATCTCTCAATTTTCACACTCACAAACTGAAGATATTCTACCCAGCAGCCTGGCAGATAATAATTTGAAAAATATCCTTAAGTCAAAATATAACCTGGACTGCTTGAAATTCTTAACACTTGTACTGAGGTCCTGGATTTGGTATCTGAAACTGACCTAATTATCACTGTGAATTTATAAGTTACTTAACCTCTCCCAGGCTAAATGTCTGTGTATAAAGTAAAGATTAGATCAGGTGAGGGTTGTAAATGCCAGATGAATACTGAGAATATTAGAACAGAGTCACTGACTAGAGGCATCACATTTGCCGGCGGTGTGGTTCAGCGGTTAAAGGTTGTGCTATTAGGAATAAGAAATAAGAGACGGTTACAAAGTGGTCAAAAAGATAAAGCTGGCCTCGGAGATAGCCATCAGTTTGTTAGTGAGCAAAAACAGCAAGAGCAAATACGGGTTAGGAAGCACAGAGACTGGAAGGGAATTAATTGTGTGTGTTCGGGGAGGGGGCAATTCAATGTACAGGCCAACCAGAGCAAGTGATAAGAGGTGAGAGATGATGATGATATACACCACATGCCTTGGCTATGGCCCTGGAGAGGCCATACTGGACTAACTGCCAGGCACTGGAAGACAAGGAGAAGAAAGTATGTTGAGCATGTGGGCTGGTATCGAGTTCACAAAGAAGCCAACACAAGATGGCGTCTGGTGCTCCGTAGCCTCTGGCACTGACACCCTCCGTGTGCAGAGTTATACACACCTCACATCTCCTGGGAACTGAAACAATCCCCACCAGAAGAATGAAGAAGCATTAGAAAGGTCCCGTCTACTCCCCAGAGTCAACTTAAGGTGCAATTAGCAGATCCCATGATCCAATAAAGTTACATGGTTTCACTTTCCTCCTCCCTCCTAGTTATTATGTGACACGAGAAAGCATAGCTTAAAGACTCAATGGGGTAATGGCAGAAGTGGTGGGAATAAGGGAAGAAAGGGAAGAGGAAGGAGAGGAGGAAGGGAGGGGGAGGGAAGGAGGGAGGGAAAGAGGATTTAAGAATGATTTGAAATTTTCCGTCAAAGGCTCCTGCCTTAGAATTTCAATGAAAAAAAAAAATACTTCAGTGATTATCTGATCTGATGTTCTGTTTACAGCATGATGCTGGCTCTTGGTAGCAATTAAATACATGGAAACCTTTGCTGAATAAATTAATGAATAAATAAGGACCAAAACCCAGAAATAGTTACTAGTTATTGGCATACCTGCATAAAAATCAACACCTCATGATTTCAAGCAATTACATTTTCCATTATGCCACACATGTCCTTAGTACCCTTGGGACCCTGTTCCTCCTCCTGGGTTGCCTTGCCCAGCCTTGCTGTGAAGGTTTGTCCTTTGTCCTATTGTATCTTGTGCAGTGTTCAGCTGGTGTTCCTGGGAGGCCTACACTTCCCTGGGAGGGGGCGGAGGTGGGGAGTGGATCTAGGGGAAAGGGGAGGTGGAAGAGAAAATGGAAGGGATGGAGGGGGAGAAGCTGCAGTTGAGTGCATGGTATGAGAGAAGAATCAATGAAAAAAATTAAATTATTAAGACAAGGTTTTTTAATGTGTAAAGTTTGTTTTCCCTCATCTTCATTTACAATGTCATGTATCATGCTTTACATGTGAAGTCTCATAGTTCCCGTACCTTAAGCACACATTTTTATCCCTGTACCCAAATTATTGGACCTACAATAATGCTCTCTTCAAAATAAGTTAACAGAACTATGGCAAGATCTACTGCCAAGATGGAATTCTCCTCAGACTGGAGTCTGATTTTGTAACTTCCATCTTAAAGAGACTTTGTAGGAATTTCAGAAACTATTTTCAGAAGAATGATGTTCCTGTCTTTGTAAGAATGGAAATAGAGAAGTTTTTAGCAGAAGAGATTAGATTAAGTATAAGGAAAAACTTTTGAGCAATAAAAGGCATAGAACCATTTTCACAAATTCTTCTGGAAACACAAGGGGAAATGGCAGTGAGCAGTTTGTTTTTGAGAGTGTTTATGTCCAGGCCTTTCCATTTGGGGCAGACATGAGCGTGCGCTCAGATGCTCAACCATAGATGATGTGTGTTCTACCCACTGCTACAAGCACAGGCCATGTGTAGTCTCCACCTGAGCCTCCTACCCCAACCACAGTGTACTCACATTCCTGAAGTGAGAACATGTTTCTTTAATGTGAATGGGAACATTGACAAGTAAATCAATGCCAATAAGCTCTAAAATGATGTGTTAACATGTACTAGGTAGGTGTTTGCAACCATTATAGAACAGTGAAAATAGATACAGAATGAAGTCAAATTCTATGTCATAACAATATTTTTAATACCATTAAAATTAACATGAGGTCCAGAAAATACACTTTAATAAATCATATTGGGTAAGAGAAGAATTAGCTTATTTCATATAGAGTGTATGTAATTGGTAGAATGGATAGTGTTGATGAAAATATTTCTTTTATGAAAAAAATCTCTGATTTGATTAAAAGAAAAACTTAGAAACACTAATGGGGAGGTATTAAGTTTAGTTTTGATATCTTTTCCGGTTTTTCTCTATTTCTATCACTTTATTCATATATATAGAATTTCCAATATGGTACTGATACAATATTCTACACAGTGTACAGAAGACCAGTGAAAGAGTTAAGTGTGGGGTTTATGGCCACAAGCATATGGTAACAGAGATTCCATTGGAAACAGTAGGTATGTCCTGGAAGGGGTTGGAAAAGACATGGATACATTGAGATAAATGTATTCTTTAAACTGCAGGGTAGCAGAGAGGAGATTCCACCTGAATGGTGAGCTTCAAGGTAGGAGTTACAAGCAATAATGATACTGGCCTCCCACAGTGGTGATCTGCAGGGTGGAGAAGACAGAAATACGGTCAATGGACTGTAGATAAAGGGTGGGAAACTGCAGGTATGGCTGTCAAGTATTTTTAACTTAGTAGACTATAAGAAGAGTATTGATCAAGAAGTCAATCATTCTAGTCCGGTCCACAGACAGTAGTTAAGGAAAGCAGATCCAACATGAGAGACACAAAAAAGGAAAATTCTTTAGTCCACAGTGACTCAAAGAATGTGGGAGTAGAGAGACTCAGCATAAAAATAACTCTAATTTAAACGATGCTTCGTCAAGAGTGTTCTTTTACTCTCAAAATGATGAGGTGTCCAGGAAATATCCAGTGATATATATTTATCTCCATGACTAAGAAAGACTCAAATTACTTTAGAACATTTTTTCATATATAACAGTAGCTTTAAACCCCCTTTCTCTTACCTGTACATAAAAATTCCATGATCAGGTATCATATCTTTGTGAGACCACACCAGTGGACGTTACCACATTCATCTGTCACATCAATGTGACCTTAAGTCGATATTCCTAGAATTGCCAGTCTTGAATCGAGCTGGAAGTGAATGTCTAATGGAGGAATCAGTGTAACCTTCCAGGCAATGAAAATATGTGCTTAGATTTCCTAAGAAATGCATCCTTATATTTGTGTGGAGAATCTTTCCTCGGTAAAAATGTTTTCACAGCAAGATCTCACTTTCACAGTAGACCTGAAAAGGCAGAAATGAAAGCAATGTTTTAATTTCCAGCTTATAATAGAAGAAACAGACATTCAGAAATCAGTGACTCCTTTACAACTCTCCCTCTGAAACAGGCAATCAGGTTGGCACTAGAGCTAACCACCCCTCTTCCCCTGTCTGTGCTCTTAAATCCAGTCAGTCTATCTTACAACTTGACTTGGCTTGGATCACTGTAAGATGGCACATGCCAGGTGGCTTCTATTTTGATTCACAACATGTAAATGACATTCATACAGCACAGTCTATGAATAACCTGCTTCGTCCATTTCATCTAAACAAGCACATATTTTCATAGAGATGTACAGTCACAAGCCTTGTCACCTATATTATCTAATTATTAGTTATTTCTCAGATAATCATAGGTTGGTATTGTGTTTCTTCATCATTTAAAAGAAATCTGATCACATCCTTGTGCTAAATAAAATTCCTAGTACATGATAGGCCTGAAATTCAGTCTCTACCTCACTATCCCAAGTTATCACCCTATACCAGGGAGTCTCCTAAACACAACAAAACATTGGGTCCAGAATAAAGGTAGGTAGATAGATAGATAGATAGATAGATAGATAGATAGATAGATAGATAGATAGATAGATAGATAGATAGATGGGTGGTAGGTGTATGGAGGTGGGTGGATAGATTGATGGTGGATGTCTGGATGATAGGATGATAGATGGATGATAGGATGATGATGGGTGGATGGATGGTGGGTGGGTGGGTGGATGGATGAATGGATGGAGATGGAAGAATGGATGGAACAGAAGATGAAATGTGTCCAAGAACAAACCTACATAAGATACTTGTTCTTCCTAGAAATCTGGGGAGTTGTAATTAAAGGCATGATGCAATACTGTAGTAGAGCAATTATCTAGCATGTGAGAGCCCCTGACCTTAATCCTCAGCACCAAACAGTGCCAGAGGTTGGAATGGAAGTGGGGAGAGGAGAAGAGAAAATAGCCTATCTGGCTCTGTCCTTTTTCTAGGACTCTGAGATGAATAGAGTTAGTTTACAACGATGCAGAGGCATTCCCAGCTGCTCCCCTCAAGTAAGGAAGCCTAAGAGCAGAGAAGGAAAGGCCGCTCCAGTTCTGCGAGGGTGGGTTCGATGCTTCAGCACCCTTTCTGACATTGTGGAAATGTGTTGTTATCCTTTTACTCACATAGGCTCCAGAACTTTCTAGAAGCAAGCCTACCTTGGGTCCTTTCACAATATCTGTTGGGCCTTTCCACCTATTCCTTTAGAACTTCCAGTTGCCTTACAATTAAGAAAAATGGTTGTTAATTAAACCAACAATGTTGAAGGCATTTTTCTTAGGAATTTTTACTCCTAGAATTATTCATTTATAAGTACACTGGAGAAACTTAATATATATACCTAAAAATGTATTTAATCTTTTAAATTTTTGGTGTTTGCTGTCTTGATAGATGAGGATATCTCAGAGAGAAATCCCTGGCCACTTGTACTATGTAGTACAAAACTCCATTAGTAAATGAATACATGTCTATTGAGTTACCCTCTGACAATCTATAAGAGCATAGCTTTCCTTCCTCATATACTTCTCAGCATCAGCAACCACAATTTTAATTTTCAAGTTCAATTTTCAAGTATTATGGTTCATGAGGATAAAAATACCCACCCATGATAGAACCAGTCTCCAAAAATAACGTTGTTATTCATACATAATTTAAGAAACCTTAAAACAATTATCTCAAACAACTATGTCTTTTACATTTAAAGGAGAAATCATTTTAATCATTCTATTTTATAATGAATAATTTGTATTCATAGCATTTCCAAATTCATAAAGTTCGCTTCTATCCAGTAGACTTCTCTAAGCCTGTGATAACTCACTTGGGAAAGAGAACAAATGTTGTTGCTGAAATAATTTTTCCAAGATAAGAGACTGGGTCCACAGCAGCTCCCTGTTTGACAGACAGGGTCCGGAGTCCCTGGCATCCATGATGACTGCACTCTTATCGTGGTCAGACACTGCACCAAGCCTGACTGTTTCTTGACTTTCTCATTCAGTTCTCACAGTGCCTCCACAAACCTTCAAATACCAGAGCTTTCTTTTTCATCCAAAATTTATGGCTATCACTTCTCAACAGTTTGAAACTTCTTTGATCTTAGTTACACTAAAATGGAAATGGAAAAGAAAAGAGAAACAAAACGTATGTTTCTTCAAAGTACAAGTTCTTCTAACTTTTTTTTTTCTTCCTGAGCCTGAATGTGGGCTTGTTTCCGAGCTTCAGGAATAACCAAGCCGCACTTTTTTGAGTGTTTGCCCATTCTACCATTGGGAGACCTTTGTGTCCTTGAGTTACCTATGGAGAACTGACATATTACTGTAACTGATTTCACACTGTTTACTGAGAAGCAGAGGACTCTTTCAGCGTTCTCATAAATAATTCCTTTCTATATGTCAATGTTAATTGAACTTTCCTCATGTTGTCAATCTCTCCTTTTTTTTCTTTGCAGGTGATGTCATTGTCTATATTAATGAAGTTTGTGTCCTTGGACATACTCATGCAGATGTTGTCAAACTTTTCCAGTCTGTTCCTATTGGTCAGAGTGTCAACTTGGTGTTGTGTCGTGGCTACCCTTTGCCCTTTGATCCTGAAGATCCTGCTAACAGCATGGTGCCACCCCTTGCAATAATGGAGAGGCCACCTCCAGTGATGGTCAACGGAAGACATAACTATGAAACATATTTGGAATACATTTCTCGGACCTCACAGTCGGTCCCAGATATTACAGACCGGCCACCTCATTCTTTGCACTCCATGCCAGCTGATGGCCAGCTAGATGGCACATATCCACCACCTGTCCATGACGACAATGTGTCTATGGCTTCATCTGGAGCCACTCAAGCTGAACTTATGACCTTAATCATTGTGAAAGGTGCCCAGGGCTTTGGCTTTACTATTGCCGACAGTCCCACGGGACAGCGAGTGAAACAGATACTTGACATTCAGGGATGCCCTGGGCTGTGTGAAGGCGACCTCATTGTGGAGATCAACCAACAGAATGTACAGAACCTGAGCCATACAGAAGTAGTGGATATCCTTAAGGACTGCCCCGTTGGAAGTGAGACTTCTTTAATCATTCATCGAGGAGGTAAGATGAACACAGATGTGAAGTACAATGTGTGGGGAGATCAGAAGAAATCTGTATAATAATATTGTTCAAGTCAAGCTTCCTATAGGCTGGCATAAAAATCATGCCTTACAAAATGATAAAAGAGGCAGAGAGACAAATGTGAATTTAGGATCCGGATTGCTAAATATTTGCAATATTCTCTTTACCTTATTTGCATTAAACACTGTGATAGTAGTACCTTCAGTCTCACCAACATAGAATATGGATCTGTAATGTAAAGAATGAGCTCCAGCTACGGACATGTCATGTTTTTATCACAAAGATCAGTTGTGCAGAACTCAGTCCGTGCCTGTGGGTTTCCTGAGCAGTCTGCTTTCTAAAAGAAGCAATACTAGAAATTGTATGTGGGGTTCCAGACTAGCCAGCTCCTCCAAATGCAAGTGTTCTGATAATCCTTTTAAGGACCACTAGGAGCTGGATTCCAATAAAATAAATAAATATGAATGGGAATATTCCACTACTATGGGACACAGTGTCCACCACTGTGGACAACTGTGTCTGCCATGAACCAGGTAGAAAGTGATGGAGTGGGATCTGGACTGGGAGCTCCAAGAACAGCATGGAACACAATTTAAGAGAGTGCTGGGAGCATCCTGCTTTCTTCTCTAGCCTGTGTAAGAAAATGAATGGGGCAAAGGTAAGGGCCCTTCCGTACTTCTCCGTTGATGTGGAGGACGTGGCGCAAGCTGACACCTGATTTCTCTCCCTGCCTGTTAATAGGACTTAGGACTTGAAGTCCTTGATTCTCAGCTATATGATTGTCACAGCAGGGTTGCAATGCCACCTCAACTCATGGTAACATTCTTATTATTTTGAGTGGCTCTCAGCAGTTGCATCACTCAGTCCCTGTCTGCTGAATCTAAACAGGCCCTGAAGCTTCAGCAGAGAAGCATCAGAAGCAGTACTGTGGGGCAGTCATGCATGAAAAACCTGTGTGGTTAAACATATGTGATCACCTATTCAAAGCTCTCAAAACAGCATGGGAAGCCTATTATTTTTAAATGCGAGTAAAAGCAGTCAGAGCTGAAAGAAGGACTATTTATGATTTACATGGCCCTCTCTGCAGCTTTTTTCCCTTCAGGAAATATTACATTGTTGATTCACCAAATAGTATGCATTTGTGAGTAACACTATACCAAGTTCCCATTACCAAGGGAAAATTAATAGGATAACAAAATAATCACACATTTCTCCTTCTTGGGGCATTGTTATAAAATAGCACATGAATTTTGGTAATTTAACTGTTGACAGCATATTTTGACTTCTTGCATTGCTTGTTTAAGATTAATAGAAGTGTTTCTAATCTTCAACTGAAAACTCAAATTTTGGATACTATTTCTAATATTAAATGGTATAGCTGAAAATTGCTGTATTGTAGCCATTGTTTGATTCACAGAAAGAAATTTAAACACGTTTTATATATATATATATAATGGCTTCTTTTAAATTGTGGCTTATCAGAAAAATGCTTTGATATCCTTGCTGTTACTGTAATGTGTGCCTTTCTGGAAACATTCTTTGTGTGCGCATGCACTCAGCTGAGTCATCTTGATCTCCCTCCTCCCCTTCCATAGCCTCTCTGATCACTCACTTAGACCACTAGTCATGGGACTTCTGTCCGCTGCCCTTTGTTTGTTTGGGGTGGGTGACGCCTTTATTTTCTCCCTAGTGCAGCACTGTGGAATCTTGAAGTCCTTGCTAGAAACATGTAGAAGTTCCCAGAATGCCTACAGAGATCACTCCCCTCTGAAGGTAGCAGGAGCTGGCGCCATGTTTCTGTGATGACATTCATGTTGATTGGAACATGAAACATGTTAGTTTTGGCTACTCAGAAATGCTTATGGCCTCATTCCCATGAGCAAAGATATCCTCATTTCAGGACCATGGCTGATTGTCTTCTTTGTTTATAAAGCAAAGATTCAGGTAATTGATTTTTTTTTTGCAACTAATTCCGAAAGCACACAATGAAAAATAATTTCCTGCCCTTCCTACTCTTCCACTTTTTTTTGTAGAGGCAAACATGCTCTCTTTGTATGTGTACCTATAGAAAGTATGTCGACTCGTTGGCATATATATAAAACATATACTCTAATATAGACAGAATGACATCATGTATGTGTATGTCTTAATTTTAAATGTCTTGATGAGGAAGCTATATTTAACTGGTTAGACATATACCATGTAGTGTCTCATATATAAAACATATAACATTTGTCAATTGCAGGTATATAGCTCATCACATTCTTCAAACATGGTGCAGTTGTATAGTGAGCCCCATCCCCTTTAGAGCATCTATCACCCCATGCTCCCTCAGATCTGCTTGTCACCATCTCCTCTCCTACCTTTAACCGCAAAGAACCACTAATCTGCTTTTTAAATAGTTTCACCTTTCAATAATAATTTTATGACTAATATCATATAGTGCCTAGTGTTTTATTTAGCATAATGCTATTGAGAATCACCTAACAGATATACATGTATGAAAAGTTTGTTTCTCTTACTGCCCTTTACTATTCAGTGATATGGGCCTTTTATTAATCTACTCACTGTGGGTGGTTACTTGAGTCGTTTACATCTCTGAGCCTTTATGAATAATATATTTATGAACTTTTGGATTTAACTGCTTGCTTATGCAGATGTTCTCATTTTGGGGAGTAGATACCCAGAAATGGTTTTGCTGCGTTATATTAAAAATATATTTAAACTGTTAATAAATTGTCTAAATGGCTTCCAAAATGGCTAGCTTTGATATTCCTTCAGCAGTCCCAGTTTCTGCCCATCCCCATCGGTGAGTTATCAAAGTAACCCTCCAATCCCAGTCATGCCTGAGTCTCTCCTGCCAGACTCGAGACAACTTCAAGTTGTCAGTTAAAGCTAACTAGCTAAATTTTCAAGTGTGATGATAAACTGACATCTTATCAGCAGATATCCCTTTTTGATTGCTGTGATCATTTTTTTAGAGGAAAGCATTAGTCTTGCACCGTTTAGTATGTTATTAGGTAGAGGGATTTCAGATGCCACTTATCAAGTTAAGAGAAGTCCCATCTGTTGTTCGTTTGATGTGATTTCAGCATCCTCATGTACCTCTTCTGCACCTACTGAAATGATTGTATCATTCTAGGCCTTTGTTCTGTTAATACAGTAAGTTGGTATAAAATGACTTAGATGTTTAATTTCGTATTCTGGCACTACAACACTTGACCATGGTATGTTGTTCTTTGAACACTGCTGGTTGGTTGCTTGTAATTTTGTTAGAGATGGAAGGAGCATGTTTTGCCCTTTTCTTTCAATTTCCTTTGTTTTTGATGTTAGAATAGTAGTAGCCTTATAAAATGAGTTGGAAAATGGCCTACTCAGTCTCATTTATTCAAAAAGAGTTTGTGTGTATTTTCTTTCTTAAGCATTGATAAAACACCTTTTTTCCCCTACTTAGGTCTGTTCAAATTTCCTATCTCTTTTTGAACTAGTTGTATCTTTTTGGCATTTTACTATTCATGGGAGTATTTGAATTTGTTAGTATAAATTTTGAAACCACTCTTACAGAATAATGTTTAGAATCGCATTTTGGGTAGATTGATTCTGTTTTCCTGTGGTTTTTGCTTGAGTATCTTTGGCTGTGGGTCTGGCCATCTCATTTTTCTAACCTTATGTTTGATTTACTTTCCTCTTATATCTTGGTGAGGTATGTCCTCAGACCAGGGACTCTATTTTTCTCTTTATAATAAGAGCATTCCAGCTATAAATTTCCTCTGACCATTTCTTTAGCCAAGCTCCATAAATTTTGAAATACCACATTTTCTGTTTTCATTCTGTTCAAGATGGTTTATTTCCCCTTGCAATTTTTATTAGAATTGTTCTTCCTTTTTCAAGCATCCCTGAATGTTTTCATTACTGATTGCTCATGATTTTCTTTGGGATAAGATTTTTATATAGTTTCAGCCCTGCCTTTTTACATTCTATTCCCTAGGTTTTGGACGCATACATTCATGCCACACAAATAACAAATACCTTACTCTTTATTGTTTGAGCAGTTCTGATGTTCTTTTGCTTTGCAACACACACACACACACACACACACACACACACACAGTTTTTAGTTTATGCTTGTAGCTAATGCTGGCCCTACATACTCTTTATTCCTTTCTTAGTTTCTCAAGTGCTGGGATTATAGGTTTGTGCCACCATCCTTAAAAACTTCTCTTTTCTTGTTTACATACTTCTGATTTATTTTTATAGTTAGTAAAATAGATCGTTACTTCTTTAAAAACACTAACAGCTTAAATCATGGAAAAAAACTGTTTTATTCATGAGTTTAATGGAAAGTCACATTTTACACTATTAAACAAGATACTAGCTTTTCCTTTCAGAATAGTATTTTTACTATTTTAAGGAAATCACTCAATTCCTATTTCATTAAAATCTTTTTAGAGAGAAGGCTCAGTGGTTAAGAGCACTTGACTGCTCTTTCAGAGGACCCGGGTTCAATTCCCAGCAACCACATGGCAGCTCATAGCTGTCTGTAACTCCAAGATCTGACATTCTCACACAGACATACATGCAGGCAAAATTACAACACTCATAAAATAAAAATAAGCAATTTTTTTTTTTTAGAAATTGTTGAGAACAGAGGTGCCTGCCACCAAGCCTGATGACCTGAGGTCATAACATGACGTCTCTTGTTCCTGGAAAAACATACAATCAGTCTAAATAGAGTATGCTTATAATATACCCCTAAGTTCTATTTGTTTGCATATAAATTTGTCTCAGTATTACCATATGACAACTATCTGAAAAGTTCTTTTCATCAGCTTTTACTGTCACACTTGGCCATGTCTAAAAGCACTAGTTTGTCCTTTCTATGAACCAGCACTAAAGGCACCAAGTCTTTGAAGATACGTCTTTGAAATTATCCAGTTCTTTGGGGTTTTTTGGAGTGCTTTGATTTGGTTTTGTTTGATGAAAGAAGTAGTCCCCTTTTACAGCTGCCTCACATTCTCCACTATATTTAACCTTCTAGAGTTTCTGTATTTCCTGAGCTGTTTTTAAAATTTATGTTTTTCTATAAGAATACTTATTTTATTCATGTTTCCAAGCATACCTTGATAAAATCAGATAAAGTGCTCTCTATTTTTTGCCAAATCTCTCTTTTATCTGAGTACTTCTAGTATTCTTATGTCTTATTTGTACTATTTTTTAATTGGGTATGCAAATTACTTTTCTATTTCAACAGTTCAAGAAGAGACTTCCCAATTTCTTTATTCATTTTCTGGTGTTGAACCTGCTGTGAAACGAAGAATCATTCCGCACTTCACCCACATAGGCTGGTGTTTGGTGTCTGGAGTAGAGCAAACCCAAGGTGATTGCTACAAACAAACCTTACCTGCATCTCACAATTACACCACCGTGCCACTGAGCTCGCTTAATCTGTGAATGTCTCATAAATTGAAGTTAATTAGGTTTGCAAAGTTTTCTTTCTGTTCCCAGGAAGTGTCCCCAGAGGTTCTCAGGAGACCAGTGTGCTGCTTCGTAGGCTGGCAATACAGTAATGAACAGTTATGGGTGAAGTATATTCTCTCTCTTCTACAAAAGTAATTCACATGTAATTCACAGACATGAACAGAGCTCTGAAGAAAAGTTATAAAATCAGACATAGAGAGAATTATGTGTATGTGGAATATTTCTTCCTTCTAAATTTTGAAACAAGGGGAGGGGCTCATGAGACTCACACAGTTAATAAGCTGCTGGCATTTACATTGGTATCTATCTGTCTTTTCCAAAGGGTTTTACTGAGGGCTACCATACCCCATCCTCCTCCTCAATTCTGCCATCTAATCTCCCACCCCACTTAAGGCTTTCTGACTCATTATGTCCAATCTCCCATGAAAAGAAAAATACACTGTTTGTCTCTCTGGGTCTGGGTTTACCTCAAACAAAATGATTATTTCTAGTTCCATCCATTTATGTAAAATTTTTATTTTTCTTATCAACTAAATAATATTCCATTGTACAATTGTACAACATTTTTATTATCCATTTATCAGTTAGTAGACACCTCGGCTATTTCCATATACTGGCTGTTGTGAGCAGAGCAGCAATGGACAAGCATGAACAAGCACCCCTGTAGTAAGACAGAGCCTACACATGTATGCCAGGCAGTCGTACATCTGGATCAGGTGTGAGCTCTATTTTTAACTTTTTGAGAATTCTGTGCATTGATTTCCATAGTACCCACATCAGTTTACATTTGTTTTGTTGAAATTAGCAATTCTGCCTGGGGTAAGAAGAAATTTCAAAGTATTTTTAACTTATTTCCCTGGTGGCTAAGGATATTTACCTGTTCTCTTAGCTTTTAGTATTTTCTCAGCCACTGGAATTTCTTATTTTGAGAAATCTCTGTTTAATTCTGTGGCTCAGTTTCTAATTGAGTTGTTTGTTTTCTTGATATTTAAGGTCTTTTGAGTTATATATATTCTAGACACTAACCTCTCTTAGACAGATTATAACTGGGAAAGTTTTTTATTCCCATTCTGTATGCTATCTTTTCACTTGAATGATAATGTCCTTTGTAGTACAGTAGTTGTAAGGCCCCATTTGTGAATTTGGGGTGTTTATATCTGTATGCTCAGGGTCCTGTTCAGAAAGTCCTTTCCTGAACCAGTGAGTTCAAACCTATTCCCTACTTTCTCCATGTCCTGGTTAGGGTTTTATTGCTGTGAAGAGACACCATAACCAAGACAACTCCTATAAAGACAAATATTTAATCAGGGTTGGCTTACAGTTTAGAGTTTCAGTCTCTTGTCTTCACGTTGGGAAGCCTGGCAGCACCCAGACAGACATGGTGCTGGAGGAGATGAGAGTTCTCCTCTTGATCTGAAGACAGTAGGAGACTCTTACACACTGGGTGAAGCTTGATCATAAGAGCCTCAAAGCCCACAGCCACAGTGACACACTTCCTCCAACAAAGCCACACCTCCTAATAGTGCCACTCCCTGGGCCAAGTATACCCAAGCCACCACACTCCTATGACAGATTTAGGGTATTGGGTCTTAGGTCAAGGTCCTTGACTATTTAGCGTTGAGTTTTGTACAGTGTGAAAGATATGGATCTAGTTTTATTCTTCTACATGTAACTATAAGTTTGACTAGTTGAAGGTGCTATCTTCTCCAAAGTGTTTTTGCTGTCCTGTATGGTCTTATCTGTGCCTCCTTAGTTCCATTCCATTGATTAATGAGTCTGTTTTTATGCCAATACCATACTGTTGTTATTACTATAAATTGTAGTATAACTTGAAATCTAGGATGGTAATACTTCTAGACATTCTTTTATTTCAGGATCATCTTTGGTTACCTTGGGTCTTTTGTGTTTTTACATGAATTTTAACATTACTTTTCTATTTTTATATAATTGTTGGTTATTGGAAGATGAAAGTTTTGGAACACAAAAGTGTGTTGGATTTTTTTATGGGAACTGCATTTTATCTGTAAATTAATATTTCCCAATATTAATTCTGTGAATCTATGAGTATGGAAGGTCTTTCCATCCTGTGGCATCTTCCTCAGTTTCTTTCTTTAGTGTCATAAGTCTTTACTGTGCCAGTCTTTTATCTCATTGATTAGATTTACTCTGAGGTGGGGTTGGGGGTATTCTGAGTGGGATGTATATTAGTGAGGATTCTCTAGAGTAACAGAACTTATAGCATGTCTATATGTAGAGAAAGGGAATATATTAGAATGAATTATAGCCTGCATTTGAGCTAATCTAACAACAACTGACTGTGAACAGAACATCCAAGAATCTAGTATTTACTCAGTTCACAAAACTGGTCTTGAGTATATGTTGGAATCCTGAAGAAGTAGATTTCAATGCCAGTGAAGGAATGAAGGAATGACTTTCTAGCAATGGAGTTTTGTTCTCCATTTAGTATGATACTGACTATGGGCTTACTATATGTCAAGATATGCCCCCATGTCATTATAGTCTCCAAGACTTTAACATGAAGGGATGTTAGGCTTTGTCAAAAGGCTTTTCTGAATCAAATAGGTAATCATGTAGTTTCTGCCCTTGTTGAATATATTTATGATTGCTAGTTTGAAATCGCTGTCTTGTGAATCATCTTAGCTATTTTTCTCAGGAAATATTATGAAGGGGGTGCTAATTTCTGGAAGAGAATTTGGTTATTCAACCTGTGTTTTAGTAGCAGGACATAACATCTTGAGTTAGATCGTTGTTAGTGTTTCCTAGTGTGGATCTGTCTTGCCTTTGTTGAGTGAACATTGCTTCACTCTTTACTATTACCCCAACATCAGGCTATGAACCAGCTGGGTGACACTTGGTCAGTGTTGATGTGTGAACTGGATAATGAAAGTGGCCTCAGCTCACATAAACCTAAAATACAGCTTCTGAGCACAGGAGAAAACCTTCTCTAGTGTTAAAACAGATCCTTACAAGTCTGTTTAAGGTTCCCACAGAGTGCAGTTTCTTCTGGTCATCCTTAGGTCACAGGGGATAGGTTCTTAATAGGAGTGGCCAGTTCTACCTGAAGGAGGTGCACAGGACTTGAGTCCCTCGGGAGAGGGACCAGAGTCATAGTGAGCTTGGAGTCACAGCAGAGTTATGGGATACTACCTGGGAGAAGTACTTATGATTTCCAGGTCCTCAGGGGATGAGGATGGAGTCCTTGCAGAGATGACATATCTTTCCTTGGAGGTGGTACACAGGTGTGTATCCTCAGCATCAGGAATGGAGGATGATACTTAAGTGATGGCTCAGGACTCATGATCTTCTGGCCTTGGAAGTAGGGGCACAGTGAGGTTGGGGACTCTGCCTGAAGGATTAATTCAGGACGCCTGGTCCTTAGGCATTGGGGGTCAGAATCTCCAACTGTAAATTTCAGGAGAGAGACCAGTACACTGAGATTACATAGCGTGAGTCAGAGGAAACAAGAGTTCCTCCAGCTTTATGAGGAAAACTCTTCTGAAATCAAAGATAGGAAAACTGTGTCAAGTATGAGTAAATAGACCAGTTATCTAGAGTCGAATTCGACAGCAGGATCACATCCTTTGCATTCATATGGCCATTGAAGTCAGTTGAAGAAATTAAAACTGATTTTTTTTTCTAATTGACTCATGGAGAGAAGTCTCAAGAACTGTTCTGGTCTCTTGTGAGAAAATTGTAATGTGTGTGTCTGTATATACTATGACTTGCCTACACATAAGGACAGAGGGATCATACTTCTCCCCTTGTCATTTTCCTGGACTCCCTTTATTTTTGTCCCTTCACCAATGTAAGGTCAAGATCTTACTACTAAAAGAATGAACATCCCTGCCTATGCTAGTGTCTAAGTAAGAAACTGTTCTGGGGTCACATGCTCGTATTTCGTACTTTGCTTACCTTAGGCCCTATGAAGGGGGGGATGGAATCAGTGCTTGTCAGGAGATTTTTGGAAACAAGTCACTTTTCAATCAAGCCCTTATCATGAGGTTTAATTGCTATAAAATCTGCAATTTTTATTTAATCAAAAAAGTACCCTGCTCTACTCTCCCCTCCCACAAGTTAAACAGTAGAGTTAATAATTCTTATATTTAAAAGTGGATCTGTTGGCCATTTCTCTCTATAACTGGGGAAACGGGCATTAGGAGTATTTACAGATAGCAATTCCGGCATGTGAAAAATACTCTACAACAGTAATTACCGACTTGGTCCTAATACCTTACTCCACTGGGTAGTTCGAGGCCATCTTAAATGAAGAAACTGGAGTTTTACATTCATCAAAGTCATCAAGGTAAGTGAGATTGCTCTAAAGCTGGCCTATGGAAAGGCCAAGGCAGAAATGACTGCCTTCTGAGAAAACCGCATTTGTGACAGGTAATTTCCCTAAAGAGTAGCATATTTACCATATTGACCATGTGCCCCTCGGGGCTTTGTGTGCATACTTCGAAAATTATTTCATTGCACTAGGCAGCCACAATACAAAGTCAGGAAGATACATGTGAGAGTCAAGCAGTGCAGCTGAGTGCACAAAACTAGTCTTCTGCTGATTGCCTTTTGCCTAGGCTTTTATCGCAGCCTTAGGAGAACTCAGCTCTTGTTCATCTACAAAGCCTTTGCCTAATTTGTCTTTCTTCCTCCTCCTTGTTCACTTCACACAAATTTTGTTTGAAGTATGAGGACAGTGAAAAAAATAAGTTCTTTATAGGGAGTTAATACCATTAGAACCCAGCAAGTTAACTCTCCAGTTATGCTGCTTGTGTGGCTGTAAACCTTTCTCATATGATATCCTCAGAAAAGTAGACAGGCTTGCTGGATCTGATAATGAACCACTCAGTTAACTGGACTCAGAATCCCAAGCTTCTAGTACAACCCCTGCTACTGATTCACATGGAAAATACAGGCATGCCACTCAAGTGTTCTGAGTACCAACTCCTACAGTTGAAGGTAGACAGTGTGTCATCTAAACCCTGGAGGTTTCTATAGCTTAATGGCTTAATAATGCAATGCTAAAAGTTGGAAAAACAAGAGCAAATCAAATGCAAACCCAGTCAACATCAAGAAAGTACAATAGTAAGAGTAGAACATAATAGAATGGAAAGAAAATAATACAAAGAACCAACCAATGAATCTGGGTTACAAGCTTGTTTGGTCTTAATTATGCAGTCAATTCTTGTGGGTCTCTGGAGAAAAAAGTTGCAAAAATTAACTCATCACCTATGTACTAGCGTTAAGCCTCTGTCCCGACCTCTTCTAATCTCACCATTAATTTCCTGGTGTTACAAGTCCAGATCACTCACCTGATCTGACGGCAGTAACAGAATTGGGAATTTAAAGGGAAAAAAGCTGGACAGAACAAAAGAAAAAGGCAATGAGGATTTTACTCAATTCTGAAACTACAGATCAATGATCAAATTCACTCACATAAAATATGATTGATCAGTTTATGTACAGTGGGGTTTGTTGAGAAAGAATCTCGCTAGGTAGCACTGGCGGCTTGAAACTCACAAAGATCTACCTGCCCCTGCCTCCTGAGTGCTGGAATTAAAGGTTGATATCACCATGCTGGATCAGTGTAAGTAGTTCTTAGGAGTAGAGAAGATTCACAGTACCTTTTAATGAAGGCTTTATGGAAGTACTATAAGGTCAAATCTAAAACTTAACTAATTTATAATTAATTTTCCAAGTAAGTCTGCAAGTCTTCTGGTTCCGTAAGTCTTAAGACTTTTAAATCACTACGAAGATCACATGCTTCTCTGCCAGGACAATATAGTGCGTTATGGCTTGGAAATGGCGCTGATCATGCCAGCATTGCATGCTGCCCCTAGAGTGCTCATTGCTTATTTGTGAGAGCGACATTTAAGTGAACTGTGTGCAGTTGGAGTGACATTCAAGAGAGTTCCAGATAGTATGCTTCAGAATTGTGCTATGAATACTTTGAATCATAGTGCTTACATGTAAGAGGCTTCGTTGTTAACTAAATAAATGAAACCACCTACTGCATTATCTTGCTATAAAACACTATGAAGTCATGTTCATTTTGCAAATTACAGAAGAGAAAGCCACGGACTTTTAATGAATACAAATCCCAGCAAAAATGAAATGAAAATAATTGCAGTTATTATGCCACATTAGTAAAACTTATACTAATTGCCCAAAGATTTAAAGAAAATATATTATATTTTATCTCTCTTCCTATTAACATTATTTCACAATGTTAATGTATTTATAGAGAATTTTGTAGTGCATTAGACAAATCAGTTTTACATTTCCGGGAAAGTGGGTTTTAATGAGGATTAATAATGCATTCTGGTTTAAAAAAAAAAAAAAAAACAGTTCTATGTGACTGTATCTTCTAATGTATCTTCTAATGTTAGACTTGGGAAAGTTGTTCCAAAGTAACATTTACACTTAAAATTTCAAATAAAATTCCCCGAGGAAAGTATAAATGAATTGATTTCAGTTAAATGCTATAAATTTTGGTAGAATATTACATTGTAGCTATACAGATTTTTTTACATTGAAAAATATCCAAAATACATATTCCAGCAAGTTAAAGTTATTTGCATGCCTATTAAATCCCACACGCTACTTGGCATGTAAACCCATCCTCTTGCACAAGGAAAACTAAATATATGGAGTACACTCTTGACCACTACTACATGTTAAGTAGATCAACATTTATGAAGGCTATCTGATTTATCACCACCCCACCACCTGTTCCCTCTCTTCCTTGCACTTTAGAAACGAGCCCATCCTCTCTGCTTCTCCTCTGCCTTGAGAGGAAGAACACATGGGTCCTCTTTTCATAGACACTAAGTCCATGTTGACCTTGAAGTCCCTCCATTCCTCAGTATCCAACTCCATCAGCATCCTGTTTACCATAAACACGCATAACACCCTTTTGCTTTGGACATCTTGTCTGTAACCTACAGGTTGGTCTGATTTCTCTCATTCTCTAAGAACCTTTGCTTGATTCTGCATTTCCTTCTAAATGATATATCTCTCTTTTTGTTCAATCTCAACTTCCCTGAAAGATCATCTATGTACGTGCCTGTATGTCTCCCACCTTGTCCCATGAATCACCTAAGAGTTATTTTGGGAGAAACAGGCTTCGCTTAACATCTGTGCTGTCTTACCAGCTTTGCACGTCCCAACCTACTGCTACTTCATTTCTGCGCCCATCTCGTTGCTGAAATGTTCTTCTCTGATATGATCAGTTGCTTGCTACTGACCAATAACCCCTGTGTCTTCACCATCACACTCCATTAACTTCTTGCAAACTGTGTTTGTGTAGATGACTTCCTGTTTTGTGCTGCTTCACAGACTCGGGCAATGAATCCTTCTCTCTGTTAACTCTTCAAGACTAACCAATCACCGCCTTTATTGCTTGAGCTTCTTGTACCACCATGACTAGGGCCAAGGTGAGATCTTATCTATGTCTATGGTTTTATTTCCTCTCTCAGTAAACCTCTGTGTTCTTCCATATCATCTACAGGACAAAGACCAGACTCTGTCTCTCATCCTGATCTGCCATTGCCTAGTCTATCCCCATCTCTTTCTTGATACTTATCACTGTTCCTTCTGCATTCTATGAATGGTTAGTATTCATTCACACAATGTTTCAGGAACCCTTAAAGTGCTATAATATAACAGTGAATGAAATAGTTTAGAAATTCATGCCTCCAAGGCACTTAAGCCCTCGCCACTAAGAACTGTTGCTTGATACCTCTGTGTCATTGCAGATTGCTTCTTCTTACTTGAAATATGTTCCCTTCTGTGCTTTATGGGAAAATCTTGTGCTCACTTGTAAATGTAGGTCAGGTGTTGTTATTTCTTCCCAGATGCTCTCCCATCATCCCACACATCTCCCAGGGAATCCTATAAATATTCTGCACAAGTCTTCCATTAAACTTCGCTAAGTGATATCACTGGTAAAAGTCAGTATCACCTTTCAGAATTTGTCAGATTCCATTAAAGGCATTGTACCCTAAACACACATGGTGAGCTATCTCTGGTGGTGAGATGTTTTCACAGTCACTGGTATGGTTGAGAGGACAATGCATTGCTCCAAACAGCCTTGCTGACCTACCTTGTAAGACATGAGTTTAGTGTTCTTCTGTGATATAATAATGCTGTTGGCCTAATTATAATACAGTCTAAAATTGAATACAAGCCCACCAGCATACTCTTTACTCTTAACAATTTCCCCTAATTCATCACCCTTTAGCACATTATGGACAGTATTATATTACATCTACAGCTGTACCTATTAGTATTTCATGAATACTACTTATTTTGCTGCTGTTGGAAAAGACTATTAAATTAATGTGTTTCCTTGAAACTTTTGTTCAAAGCTTCACAAATCTGTGAATCATTTTCCTATCTCTTTATTCTATATAGATTTTTTTTCTTATAAACTGCCTTCCAACAATGTCCCCAAGGAAGGAACTGTAACTACAGGTGTCATTTTAGAGTCAGGGGGAAATATTTGAGAATTGTATTTTGAAATAAAACCCACACACACATAATCTATGGGATGAGACGATAGCCCAGTGTTAGAGCATTTGTCTAGCAGCAGAAGGGCCTACATTCAATCCTCAGTATTGAAAACAAGAAAAAAAAAAAGCCTACCAATTCTTTCACTTCTAAACCCTAGTTAGTCAACCCAGTCCAATTACTCTCTTCTCAGCCTAAGGATATGTTGAAGAATTGCTTGGTACCCAACAAGGGGAGAGAATCAAATAAGGGAAGAGAGAGCTTATGGAACCTTCAAGAGCAAAGAATGAGAAATTATATTGTAAGTTAGCACACTTGAGGGGTTATTCAAAGCAACAGGCAATCACATACAGTGGAAATGTTACACTATCTCTCCAATAAGCTGTGGAGTCAGAAATGCACTACAGCATTATCTAGTAAAATAAAACAGGAAGATTCTTTTTAATTATAGTTTATGTTCAAGACTATAGGACTTAATTCTATACTGTTATCATTCAGACATTTTCCTCCCATTGGTTAACATAATGATGTCATTCATACAGTATTGAATACCCAGGAACCAGAATTGCTAAAATATTCTGTTTGAGGAGACAAGTTCACATCCAAAAAGATCCTATCTAAAATTCCAGAATGTAGCATGTACAGTAGGAAGTGTCCTGGATCTTCCCCACAACTGAGAGCGCTTGTTGCCTCCTATCTCCCTCTGCTGCTGGCAAAACTGGCTGAACCTTCCCAGTTAATGCAGTAACAGTGTAGTGCCTCTCCATACCTGTTATCTGGAAGCCAGTCATTCTGCATCCTACCTCAGATATGCAGAGTCATCTCCAGACTCTAAATACTTCCTGTGTGATTCATATTTAAATGAAAATTGTGTATTCCAACATAGAGTTTGTTCTGTGAGTGACTGCCTGTGGCTCAGTGATGGGCAGTTCTTTGCATGTCTCTATCAACAGAGAGCTCCCCTAAGCCCTAGAAGAAGCAACTGCTGCTGAACTGAGGCCATTGACAAGAATCCGCTGAGGACCTTTTGAGGTTTGTGTCCTAAAAACCTGCCTAGCCGAAAGGAGCTGATGAGATGGAAGGAAAGTCAAACTCTCTGTGACTGCTCAGCAGCCAAAGATGCCCAGTCTGAGCTGTCACCAGGGAAGAGAACAGGGAGCTTTCAGGTGGTGTTTTTTTTTTTTTTTTTTTTTTTTAATTAGACAAATGAGTTGTATAAGCTGCCCCTATCAATCTCCATGAGCAAATTTTTATAGTCTGTCTTAAAAACCTAGAACTCAAATGTATTCCTTCAGAAGCTTGAGTAATTACTAATTATAAGCAAATATCAGACTGACTGATAGAAAACTACAAATATTGGCTTATATACGTAATGTGAAAGTTGCTTATAAACCCAATTATATATTTGCTAAAAGCTAAAAGTAAGCAATGGTATTTCTTTCTATGAGGAGAGATTATAATATAATTATATCATTTCACCCTTCCCATATCTCCCTCCAAACTCTCATGGACCCCTCCTTGCTCTCTTTCAAATTCATGGCCTGATTTTTCATCAACTGTTATTACATGCATGTATGTATATGCATATGTATTTGTGAATATACATTCCCAGTCTGTATAATGTAACTTGTATGTGTGTTTCAGGGATGACTGTTGCTGGTTCAGACATCAAAGGCTCATAACCAAATATCAAGAAATGTTCTCTAAATGTGTGTCTCCCTCTTGTAAAATGCTTAAACCATTTGCTTTCCAACAAAAAGCCATGTCCCTAAAGGAAGTGACCAGAAATGACTTGTCATTTCTGCCCTTTGAAAATAGCCTGTGCCAGAAAAAAAGAGCTGTTCTGCACACCTAATTAGACTTGAAATGGCTACTACTGCATCACAAGAGCAGTGTTGTACTCTACTTCCCAAACATCTAGAGTGTGATGTGGACCATGCTCCCCAACTCAGGGAGGACTCATCTGCTCTAGCTCATCAGGCTGATGAGATGAGCGTAGTACTTGTTCTAATTAGTTCCAGCATCTTTCCCCTGAGCCACACTCGAAGATGCTCTTGAACTTGAAAAATTAATAAGAACCCATCCAAAAAATAATTTAAAAAAATCCAACAAAGAATGTGTTCATTTAAATATATGTCATTTACTAATCATTCGTCTAGGCACATTTAATACAAGCATGTTCAAATGATAGATTTCCAACACCTTCCAACTAGCTTTGAGGAGATTGCCTAGCCAAGAATGGTTGGGTGTCCTTGAAATCTATGTCTGCAACCTCATGTTCTACTTGACACCCTCTTTTACTTCTGCCAGCCTCTATGTGTTCTGTCTACTCAGGTCACAATGGCCAAGACCTACGCTCCCTTCAAGAGCCTCTTCTGTCATTGTCCTTCCTTCTTGGCCATCTAGTTTATGGGTTGCCAAACAAGCATTATTGTTTAAGGTAACAAAATCCCATCCTTCCTGGGCAAAGTAATCCAGAGCTGTTTAAGGCAGGCTCAGTGTCCCCTAACTTAGCACAATGCTAAATGGTAGCCATAGCTTTTGTGGGATGAAATTTGATCAGTTTATCCAGAGTCTACTCAGAACTCAGTGTCTAGTTTCTTCTTCAGAAAGAGAAACCTGTCAGAACCCGGTTTTCTTCTATTTAAATGGTGTAGGGGGGCTCACGGGTGTAGCTCTTAAGAGCACAGCCTGAGTTCACATCTTAGACTTCACTGAACCTGTATGAAGACGATCCTTGGGACCGTCTACAAAACTACAGTTCCCTTAGCTGTCAAATGTAGCTGCTTTATGTGCTTCTTATGAGAATCAAACAAGAGGGTACTCCACAGAGCCCACGGCACAGCACATGAGGTAAGATTCAGTAATCTGATGACAAGGGTCAGAGGTTAGAACAGGGCCCTAGTTCAAAAGGGGTTTTCAACTTCCACTCTATCCCCTTCTCTACACATTCTTTTTAAGCTTTGCCAATAACTCACAAAATGCATGTGACTATGGCTGTAGACTGGAAGCAATCAGACCTTTCTATACAGCTGAGTCCTATTCCAATCTTAACTGATTTGCATTAGCCAAAAGGCCGGCGTGGGCCTAGCATCCAGATGTTCCTTCTCCTTCCGAAAGACGCTGCATTATCATCCATTGTATCAGGTGAATGAGGTTGTACAGGAAATATGTGGTATCTGCCCTTCTGAACTATGAGCTCATAATAAAGGTGATCGCTTCTGGATTTCCTGTGGGCCACAGTAGATTAGCTGCAGTGCTGGCTCTTTGTAACAGAAATATAAAGACTATTTCCTATCTACATTTTAGTCTCATATATATTACATCATTTAATGTGGGGGGGGTCTCTATGAAAATTTCATATTTTTAGAAAGTTTAATTTAGATAAATACTTGTTGTAAACACACAGAAACCCTTGGTTTCACATTTTCTGCATCTAGAAAGACTCTAAAGTGCTGATAAGAGCAGTCTTAGCTGTTGTGTGCAGGAGATTCTAAGACAAACTCAGGTGTCATTTGTTAGATGCTGGGCCTTTTTCTAAAGTCAGAGTCTATCACTGGCCTGGAACTTGCCATGTAGCTGCAGTGTCAATCATGACATTGAATTCTAATTTCCATGTGCACCAACATAGATATGCACACAAACATACAAGTGCACACATATGTGCACACATATGCACACACATGTGCATGCACACACACACACACACACACACACACATGTACACAGACAGGAGATAAAATTTTACAGCTTGTCTTTAGCCTACCTATCTGGCCAACTGGGACTACCATTCCTAACTGATTTCTGTGATTCTGATAATGGAACACAAGTCTCCATGCTTTCAACATATGCCCTTCACCAAGCAAGCTGTCTGCTCTGCCCAACTTTAAGTGACTCTCATGCAGGAAGCCGAAGGACCAAAAACTGCTTCTAGTGAGCTAGGTCAGAAGTCAATAAACCATGGCACAGCAATTCAGTCTGTCATCTGCTTTTTGTATGGCTCTTTGGCTGGGTGGTTTTGGCATTTTTTAATGTTTTCAAAAGAAGGATACTATTTTGTGAATATATATATATATATATATATATATATATATATATATATTTCAAATTCCAATGTCCATAAAATTGTATTGGCCCATGGTCCCACTAATTGGTATGGGGTTTTCCTGTGAGCTGCCTGCTACCTCCCACTCCACAGCAGGCAGTTCCAACAGAGACTTACCTAGGCTGAAAAGCCTAAAACATCTACTAGTCATCCCTTCATAGAAAAATATTTCCAGACTCTTATCTAGGTATTCACAGTGGCAAATGATTCTTCTAACTAAAGGCATCTAGAAATAACTGAATGCTATATTGGTGCATAGGGGTGGGAAGCTAAGGAGATGGCACAGCAAGAGACCCAAGTTCAAATCCCCAGCTTTCAGATCCCCAGCAGCACCCACTTAAAGGCCTGGTGTATCTGCATACCTTTAATCTCTGTCCTAAGGAGGTAGAGACTGGAGGATAGCTAGTCTAACCAGTCGATAAGCTCCAGGTTCAATGAAACTGTCTCAAAAATTTAAAGTGGAAAGCAACTGATGAAGACACATGACATTGAATTCTAATTTCCTTGTGCACCAACATACATGTGCACACATATGCGCGTGCCCATGCACACACATGTACATGCACATACACACACATGTACACAGATAGGAGATAAAATTTTACAGCTCGTCTTTAGCCTACCTGTCCTAGGTGACAGGAGAGACAGGCCTGACAAATGCCAGGTGAGAGAGACAGGAGGATCAACTGGACTTCCCACAAACCGCACACCAGGAAGAGGAAGTATTTTCATTTCAGCTATACCTTCAGTAAGAAGATGATGGAGTCTCTGCAGATGAAATAGCCAAGAAGCATTGACAGAGGAAGTGGAAACACTTGGAAATCATGCCATGTAAATGAGAATGAAAACAGTTCAGGAGAAGAACGTTCAAAAGTGGAGAGAACTGTGTAATTCTAACATCTGTCATCCCTGTACTCAGAAGGAGAAAGATGGAGAGAGCAAGGAGAGTTCTGGCTAGAAAGTGAGTCTCTGTGTCAAAAAAGAAAAGAGATACCTGTAGCTGCTATTAACAACAGGCAAGAGTTTTCGGTCAAAGGCGTGGAAAGGGGGTATGCCTCTTGTGTGGGATGGCCTCTAGAGCCACAAGGCTCTGACACCTTAGGGGTGAGAATATTTTGGGCCAGCTCAAGTTATCTGAAGCACAGAAGCCCGTTGGAAGGTCACATTAAGAAGTAATCAAAGGCAATGTGGGGTCACTGGGACATTGCCAGCTGCTGTTGGACCTGGACTGTCCAGCATGGGAGTCCAGACACACTCTGACAGAGTAGATCCTTCTTCAGTGTATGACGAGCTGCAAAGAGAAAGATTACAACAAAAGTGGAGAATCAGACACAGACAAAGGAGAACAGATCGAAGAAGTCTATTTTTATTTTTAAATGAATATGCAGGGAGTTTCATAACCCTTTTTATACCAATTGTACAAGAATAGAAACCCCAGAATTTTCTAGAGGGGTGGAAGTCTCAAATACACATTCCCTAAACATCCTTAAAAGTAGTAAGTCTCTCTTTACTGATGCTGTCCTTCAAACACCTATAATCATGCTGAATTCTGACCTTAAGATCTGCATATTTAATCAACCCTCTCCAGATCCTGTAATCACCAGGGCTTGCATCCCTCTTACAGAAGACTCAGTCCTGCATTCCCACAGCCTTTGACTAAATCTCTATGGAAATTCCTGTTCTGGTAACTGACTGTACAGTCAGCAAGCAGCTTGTTCCTTGAGGCTATGTTTGTAAGTGTCTTAAAGGAATAAACCCACGTGTGTGTGCAAGCACGTGCACACACATACACACACACACACAACACACACAGACATATTTTGTTCATTTTCCTTAGGTTTTAGCCACAACCATAAACTTCATGGAATCCAACTAGACATGGACATGAGTGAATAAAGGAAGTATTGAACCCAAAGAGAGAGCCTAAGTCCAAGATCATAGGTTAGGAGCTGGGGATCTGGCATGTTTGGTAGAGTGCTTGCCCACCATGCAAACTATATGCACACACTCATCACAAACAGGAAGAGGTGGTATGACATACCTGCAATGGCAGCACTAGGGAGGTGGAGTCAGGAAGATTACAAGTTCAAAACCATCTTCTCCTTTGCAGTGAGTTCTAGGCCAGCCTGGACCACACTGGGCAGTCTCCAGTACAAACAATAAATAATTTTAAAAGGATGTAGGGTGTTTTGAGTAGGTGCTGTTGAGAGCTGCTCTGCCAGGCTACAGAAGATCTGATGGCTAAGGTAAAATACATGCCAGATGTGTAGCACAGCCCGAAGCTGGCAATGGTCAACCTTCTTGATGCCCTTACTGTTCCTGGGGATCCATTCTCATTCTTTCCAGCTTGGGTCATAGGTGAAGTGCTGGGACCTGTATGCTTCAAGATGAAATTCTCATCCTCAGCCTTCTCCCTGTAGACAGATTGTCACCAGGGCCAGGACAGCATGTTACATCACCATCCTCTTTTAAACCCTAGACTAATTCTTTGACAACATGAACCCTTCCAAACACCCTTTCTTTCTGATGCACAGAGCACAAAAGTTTTCTGCTGCCACTGGAATTTTATCTTTATATAGATAAAAGGATATATACCCAAAATGTCTGCCACTGATAGCAAAGATCACGGTGCAGCTGATCACCTGCAAGCCACAAGCTTTTCTGAAAATCATTTCAACTAGCACCAAACAAAAAGTTGCATCTATATCTTACAGTGGTAGCTATTGAGGGACTGACTGTGGTCAGTATATGGTAGGACAAAGGATGCAGGCTTTCAAGGGGATGGGGATGTAGGCAGAGAAAATTACTCCCTAGACTTTAGCCAGACTCTCTGAGTTAACTGCGAAGGTCTCATTTGCTGCCGGCAGCTCATGATAACTAAAGAGCACACAGATGGAAAGTCCCAAGCCCAAATTGGTCTCAAGGCCCCAGGATAAAGTTGAAATAAGGACAATGGTGCCTTGAGTGGTTTTTTTTCTCCATAACCAATTAATTTGCCTATCAGACCAAAGTCTCCTTTGAGAGAACTTCTTACTACTTCTTTGCTTGTTTCCATGCGTCTGTTTGCCTTCTGAAGTTGTTCACTAGTAAACTGTTGAGAGATCCCAGGCCCGAGCAGGACTTCTGTCCTGCAACAAATGCAGTGGACATCGGTACCACACAACCTCCATTTTAGTGTAGGAGAGCTACTCAGAGAATGGTGTGTGACTGGGGGTGATCCAGAAACCATCATCTCCACAGATATGCAAAAATGGAGCTCATGCCTTATAAACTGTCATAGAAAACTGATGACATTTCATGTATTTTGAACCAGGTAATTTCTGGATAGGAGCTTATATGCTTCTCCGTTAATTTTCTAATGATTTTTACACAGAAGTGATGGCTCTTCATGGGTTAGCATGTTAAATGGTCCTCTGGCAAAAAAGAGTCTAGAAACATTGTCTTTTCTTAAACTCTTGTGTAAATAATGCCCCTCGAGGTCTGCACTGTAGACTTCTCCACACTGGGGGGGTGGCTCCGGAAGTAATGCTTGCCTTTAGAGCATGGACACCCGAGTTCAATCCCAACATGAAGAGCTCAGGTGAGGTGTTGTATGATTATGATCCCAGTGCTGTGGGGGTGGAAACAGAAATCTCAGTGCTCTTCAAAAACATACATACATGTATTCAAGTACAAGCATATATGCAAACACACATGCACACACACACACACACACACACACACACATGTACACATGTACACACACACACTACAGAAATTGAAATGTATCACTGGATATGTGAAATGAAGAATATTAACTTAGCTAGAAATATTTGAATTGCCTCAAATTGAGTATAGTAAAATAAAGGCCTTTCTCTGCATGCAGTCTAGGTTTGAGGCCAAAGAAACTGGACTCTCTCTGTTTAGTCTCCACCAAATAAAAACTAGATTTTGAAGGCAACTAAACCCAGCCAGCATGAAGCGGACTTAATTTAGGCATTTTGCCATAAGCTGCCTCTATTTCTAGAACTCTGGGTATTCAAAGAGGTGGCCACCTGGGTCATAAACATAGAAATAATGGATTTCTAACTGTTATGATTTCTACACATAGTAGGAGAATTAAATGTGCAAAGGACCGTCATCAAACAGTCACCTTGGGTGTCCCTGATGTTGAGAACAATTAGACATACAGTAGCCCCAGTGATGGACTGAAGGGCGAGCCTGCTGAAGCAACTGCATGAAATCTTGGTATATCAGGAGGTACAAGCATAAGAATTTCACTGAAAGAGCATCAGGACTTACTGGCCGTGAAATAACCCAGAAAGAGCCTCCAGGGAACTTTGTCTAGGATATCTGTTGGGCCTGGAGGTCACTGAGGAAGGATAGAGAGGAGAAGGTAAGCCTCCAGACTCCAGGACCTGCTGCTATCTCACTGGGAATAACAGATTGGGAACCAGAGAACATGCGGGGGATGCCGGATACCCTAAGTGTGATGCCGGATACCCAGAGTGATGATGGGTGGAGTGGTTCGCTTCCAGAAATCTCACTCTCCAGGAGGCTTTTCCTCTTGGAGAATTAAAACTCTTGAAATAAGGCAAGCCGGAAATCTGTGTCTATTTTTTCCTAATATACTTCCTCCCTCAGGAGGAAAAAAACATTTGGTGAAAGAAAGCCAAAAATACTTATGAGTCATTCTAAAATATAAATGATGATGAACACAAAGAAGCAAAAGTCTTTCAAATCCATACACCCAAAGACTCACAAGCATCTCAGGGTAGACACGTGCCTTTCCGCTTTTCTAAGGAATGTGTAATATAGTCTGCGGTTCCTGTGTGAACTCCCCCTATCATTGCTTCTAAACCCCAACCTCTGACAGGGGCAAATCAATTCAAGGCTCCAGAAGCACAAGCCACACAGACATGATCTTGCTTTCCAAGGGATGCTGAGTGTTCTGACAACCAAGTGCTGTGAGCCCATTGTTCTAAGTCTTTGTAAGCATCAAAAATGCTGGGGCAATTTTATTTTAGAGCCTAGAAAAAGCAGTGTCTCTCTTCAGAGTAGACTTAATAGTAGCGATAAATGTAATAGTATCATTTTATACTCACCCAATTCTTTCAGGTTTTAGATTGAAAAAGGTGCACATTCTATTCTGGGTTCCTGCTTCCTTTTCTACTATGAATCTCTGTGTTTTCACTACAATAGAAAAAAAGTAAGTGTGATATAAAAATACCTAAATCGTGAATCTTAACGAAAATTGAGATTTATAGCAGAAATGCTAGATGGTTTTGATGATTTAAAAAATAGTGTGTGTGTGTGTGTGTGTGTGTGTGTGTGTTCCTGTACAAAGGTCTGAAGACAACTTTGGGGAATAAGTTCTTTCCTTCTGTTGTGCGGGTCCCAGGGATCGAAGTCCCGTTTGCCAGACTTCACAACATGTGACTTTACCCGTTGTCGTCAGCATTTCAAATGATCATCTTAGTTGAACATGCTTACTAATTACTTGATATTTTTACACTGTACTTACTATTTGATTATCAGATGACTCCTTTGTCAGTAGTTTTTCAAAGCCTCAGGACTTTTGAAATAGCTGTCCTCTAAACTGTATCGCTGTCAACATTCTGTGTGGCTTCCCTCTTTAAAAAAATGCTTTTAGCACACCATTTCTCCTTCCAGAAGCCTCACCGCTGACTCTTTAAAAGAAAGAAAAGCCCACGTCTCCAGATGGTCCTTCAAGCTCACAGGTTAAGTTTGTGAGAGAACATGCTTTCAAGTGCAGAAAGCCCTTACAAGTGGAAAGCGTTTTTAAAGGTGAAAAAATAAATGGTTTCGAGTAGGAAACAAGAAAGCATGCATGTTCTTCTGCCTTCCTTTTTAACCCAGACTACACTCAAGCACAAGTGTCTTAAAAGACACTCAAAAGTCCAAAGAGATGGAAGCCCTGTGTGGTACCAATGGACCCAGAGACTGCTAGGTTGCAGCCACAGCAGGAGCCCACCTACTGCTTCACCACGCTGGTTTTCCAGGCACAGGTGCAGTAGCCAGGTTATTTGCACTCCCCAGTCTTTGCATTTAGCGTCTCTCCATCTCTCCGCTGCCCTTTCCAGGGCCACGTTATTCTTCTGCTCACTCTTTCATCCCTGGGTAAATATCATGGGTTCAGTTTAATGTTTGCTTTGTATTGCAACATTTTTCATCCAGTGTTAATGATCTGCATTTCCTTGTGGCTTGGGTATAAATTCCCACTTAATCTAAGGGATTCTCCTTCTTTCTTGGCACTACGAGCTCAGGAGTGGCCCCGCAGCAGCAGGGCAGGCCCCACATATGAAGAGGCCACGTGGCAAAGCAAGGGCTCCACGTCACGCTGCTGTGCTGCAGTCAGTTATGTGCACTCAGAATGTCACATCGTTCATTTTTAACCACATTGAGTTTTGATGCAAAAAAAAAAAAAAAAATGCAAATAGTAGGAACTGGACAGATGGCTCAACAGTTAGGAGCACTGGGTGTTCTTCCAGAGAACCCAGGTTCAATTCCTACTAGCCACATGCCATCTCTTGACCATTTGTAACCCCAGTCCAGGGAATCTGACTTCCTCCTCTAGAGTCTCCAGGCATCAGGCACACATTGGTGCACAGATATATATGAAATAGTGGCTGTGGTGGTGCATTTTAATTGTCAGTTCAACACAATCTGGAACCTGGGAAGGGAGTCTCACTCAGGGACTGTCTAGATTAGGTAGCCTTGTGGGCATGTCTGTGGAGGATTATCATGATTACCCTACAGGATGTAAGAGAGGCAGCCTGAAGGAAAAGGTGGTAGCTCCATTCACGAGGCTTGGATCCTGGACTTTATAAAAAGGGAGAACGCAATCAGAGGGTAAACACGTTGTTGGTCTCTTGCTTTTTTCTTCTGTCAAACGATGTAATTGTGACCAGTTCTCTCAAGTACCCAGTGCTGTGACTTCTCTATTATAATGGAACTCTGGACAAAAATAAACTCTTCCTATCCTAAATTACTTGTGAATTTTATCAAAGCAACCAGACGTAAAACTAAGATGCTAGTTAAGAATATTGGATTGAAAACTGGGTTTAAAATTATAGCTCAGTCATTCCCCGTGTCACTGTGACAGGGAGAAAGTCACTTTTCATCTCTCTCCATCTTGAATGAGTTCATTTGTGAAGTGGTTAGCCAGCCTGCCTTCCAGGGTTGACGCTCACATGGTATATGAGGTGTTCAGTCCAGTAAGCACTCGGAAGATATGACGTATTTGTCGTTTTCCGTGCTCGTTTCTTTCCATACAGCTACTGAGGCTGGCAGGCTTGGGAATTCACTGACTGTGTATGTGAGTTAAAGCAGCTGCTGAACAGAAACGGAGCTCAACACCAGTTATCTCTCTGTCCCGAATAACACACAGGGGATTGGACTGAAATACCCAGGCCTGGAGCATATTTTAGGCAAATGTAATTGTGTAAAAAGATATAATGCATTCATATGCAACAAAGAGAGCCTAAGGTGACCCTCTGTCCCCTTCTGAGGTTCAGGGTTTTTTGAAAGAGTTATACTTAGGAGATTTTTTTATTTTAAATAAATTTATATCTGATATCCATAATCATATTCTGTTATCTACATCTTCTGAAATATAGTATATTAATAATATGAACATCATGAATTTCTCAAAATCTTATAATTAGAAAATTGGCCATTGCTTTAATGTTCTCTTTAGAACTAAGTACTGGCTTACCTCACCTCTTGTTTCCTGTACCACTCAGAAGAGTTCTGCGACCTCACATGCTGAGCTAATCTGAGGGGCTCTGGGGCTCGTTAGCCTGAGGTGATGAGCCTTCAGATCAGCTGTGCATGGTGCAGATGAGGCATCTGTGGCCTGGCTGAACCTCATAAACAAGTGAACAAATGAATAAATAACAGGTGCAGGGACGCTGGAGGCGGGTTCTATGGGGAGCTTCCTCCTGGTGACAAAGCAGAACAGACTAGCAAAGGAAGAGCCAAGTGCCTGTTCTGTTGAACCTGTCTTGGGAATGTAAACGCAATGGAGCCAGTGGTAGGGAGTAGAAGCTTTGAGGGAAGCCTCAAGATCAAGGAAAGGAACTATGATGCAATTAATGAAACACGTGGTCACAGAAGAGCCTGGGCTACGTGTCACAGTATTCCAAGGAAGGAATACATGTGCCCTGACCAGGGGTGGATCCTGGAGAGATGGGAGTATCAAGCAAGACATTCAGATTATACAGCTGAAAGCTGCTCCTCCAGGACCAAATCATGGGATGAACATGAACTAACAACACAAGCAGTGCCTGAAACACAGTTGAGGTTCGACAAAGGTTGCTTCCTAATATAACAAGACACCGGGGCACTGGGAAGGGATCATGTCCTCATTTTCCAGTTTTTAGCAAAGTGGCCTTACGGTGCATCATTAAACTGCTTGACATGCATCTCTGTAAAGATGAGAGGGTAAAGCATGTGTTTGCCAGAGTCTACCTTGGATCCATCCTTTCATACTTCAAGAGTTGCTTAAAGCCTACATATGTTTTAAACAAAAATATAAACAGCTTTTCTCTTTTCTTACCATCCATTAAACGGAACCAAGGTGTTCTCTTTAATAATAATTAAAGAACATAATAATAACATATATAATAATATAATAATAACAATGAAAACAACTATTTTAAACCCTCATAAAATAGAAAACTAGAGAATACTTTTCTCAGCTTAACAAATAGCCCTGGTATTTATTTATCTAGCAATCATCCATCACATGTTAAAAGCATGTACCTGTTAGTTTGGCAAGCATTAGGTATGCAAAGACAAATCAGACATGCATCTTTGAGAGATTTGCCATCAAGCAAGACCACGTATCCCAGGGTATTCTAGATATGGTGGGAGAGTGCAGCCAGGGTACCACTGAGACACAGGCAAGGCCAACTGATTCTACCAGAAAAGAGTGAATCCATTTCACAGAGGGGGTGACTCTTGAAGTAAGACTTAAGAAGAGTTAACTTGATGCTAGGCAGGAAGGACGGAGAAACTACAAAGCTAGGCACAGACAGTCTTCATCCATCCTGGATGTCTTAAGAACTGTGTGCGAAATAAGAGGAAGCTATGGGGTTGCGGCGGGAAGGGGCTTTGTAAACAATGAATTGGAGCATTAAGCAGGACCAAATTGAAGAGCTGATTATAAAGTAAAGGATTTAAACTCCATTATGCAGCAAATGAGAGGGCTCTGTAGAAGAAAGGAGATGTTAGATGCTTAAACGTGTGTCGTCTGAAGGTTCTCGATGGCAGCAATGGCAGGAGGAGGCTAGAGGGCCAGAAATGGAAACTGAGGAGCAGTTGCTATAACATCATAAGAAGGTATAAGGTTTTAAAGTTCTGAATCAGACATTAGAGAAGAAATACCTGGACAGCCAAAGGAACATGGAAGTGGGTGGAGAGGACAAGTTTGGGACAAATATAAGGTTTCTGTCATTAGGATCATATACAGGTTTCGGGCTATTTAAGATGGAGCAAGTTTTAGGGAAAGAATTCCTATTCATTATTACATGAGTGTGTGGGCCCATAGAGCAGCCAAGTTAGACACAGCTGCAGACTCAGGGGAAGAAAGGTGTTTGTAAGGGGATTGGAACTGTTCCATGGTGAGAGAGCCCTGAGAACAAGGTTCCCCCACATCACCTCAGGCTGGAAAGGGGATGGGGCAAGGTCATGTTTCAGCAAATGAAGTATTACCTTTGCCGGAGTCTATAGCTGACCAGATAGACTGCTGGGCCTGCAACAGCCATGCCATAAATACTCATTTGAGGATGGATACGTAAATGGATGAGTGAGTGAATTATTGAGTGAGAAGCAAGAGACACTCGGAACCAAACAGGGGCTGTAAGTGGTAGAGGTCAGAATTAGAAAGACAACACCACAAATTATTCCCAGGCAGATTGAAACCAAAACCACATGAGTGAAGACCTCTAGGGAACAAGCGTAAAGTGCGAAAATAGAGACTTGAGAATGAACTCTGATCTCATTAAAAGAGTAACCATGAAACTGCTCCATGCACCTTGAGAAAACATTAGTCATCATTAGTCAGAGCGGCCCAGTCAGCAGGAGCCTGAGTTAGAAACACAGTGTGACCTTCATCTATAACAGAGGGAGGGCGGTGCTCCAGTTCCTCTTTCTGCCTGAGGTAGATGAGGACAGAGAGGGCAGGAAGCTTTGCTGTGTGAAGCACTGGGTTCTGTCGGGGTATGCTGTCAGTCGGGAGAGGCACCTGTGGAACTCTAAGCCACAGCTTGGCTCTTGATTTGTTCTTTTGGAAACGTCTCGATCCTGTTTCCACTGTTGTGTGTGTGTAATTCAAGCCAAGCATGATCCTAGGGTGTCAACATAGCTTCAAAAAGCAAGCCAACCCCACAAAGTCTCTCAGTGTGTCCAAGTGACAAACACACTTTATCTGTCATGGCAGGTGACAGAAGGGGACTTACACTGTTTTAAAATTTATTTTTTTTAATATATTTTCAATTGCAATAGAATTACATCACTTTCTCTCTCCCTCCCCCCCAGTCTAGACCCTCCCAGGTGCCATTCCTCTAGCCTCTTCCATGTCCCCACAACTCTCAAATCTGAAGGATATTTTTTTCTTTATTATTGTTACACATACACACACACACACACACACACATGTATGTATGTATATAAATACAACAAGTCTGATTTTTAAAAATTTTTCACCTAATTTATTTTGATCATATTATTTCTCTCCCCCAACTTCTCCATGATCCTCTCCACCTGTGTATCCACCCAATTTCATTCTCTCTCTCTCTCTCTCTCTCTCTCTCTCTCTCTCTCTCTCTCTCTCTCTCGTCTTAACAAAAACAAAAATCAAAGCAAACAAACATCCAATGAAACAAACAAACCAAAAATTCTCATAAAAAGACATGACGTCCGTTTTGTGTTGGCCAACCCCCTCCGAGCATGCGCCCTCCTCCTCTCCGGTCGGTCCCATGCTAGCTCCCTAGCCTCTGGTTATTTGGATTGAAACATACAGATCCAAGGTTAAAGGCTAAGTTTCTGTACATAGGATTCCAGGGCTGGCCACTCTGTATTAGACACTGGATACGGGGCCTCATCCCTGGGAGAGGTTAACCTTCCTTTCCCCGGGAGTCATCCGTTGTCTATAGCTCTCCATCTAGGCATGGGTCTCCATGATTTCTTTCTCCCTGCACATTAATATGCCTGTTAAAATCCTACTTAGATTTAAATAGTCAGTGACATAGATGGAAATCTGAAAGATCCATTGAGGTAAGTTTTTCTTCTTTATGTGACATAAAGACAATGGGAAAATTTTCGGAAATAAGCTAATACCTTAGCTGAACTCAACTGAGAGATGATTGGAGGACTCACTAAATATTCATTTTTAATAGAAAACTGGGTGTCACAAAAGCAAAGCATTGAACATTTCACAGTGTTCGATATTAAAACTGAAAAAAAAAAAGCATGGCACAGCTTAGCATAGAAGTCCTGATTTGAAACCCCCTATCCTAAGAAGCTATATCATTTCTGGTATCAAATCACAGCCATGGCTGTCATCTCCATTGTGGTTCAATGCACACCCATATGTTTATCTCTAAAGCAGGCATCAGGTCAAGCAGCTAGAAGGCCCTCACAACACCACTGTGTTGTGACTGTTTAAACATATATATAAGGGCCTGACTGTGGCTATGAATGTTTAATATACATAAAAGGGCCTGGCCATGGTGTACTGTTAACAGTCCTAGAGACTTTCCTTCATGCTGTCTTCTGTGAAATAGGATGGTGAAATTATATTTTGAAAAACTCTTGAGTTGTAGAGAGCACCCCTGGTTCCTCTCTGTCTCTTTCTCATGTCTCTCTTCCCAGATAGGATTCCAAAATATTTCTGGCAAAGTCTTAACTTTTTTTTCTCTATTCTTCTCTTTACTCTTTATTCTTCTCTCAGGATGTACTAATCCTGACTTCAGCCTCCTCACCTTCCTCTCCTTCCATTTCCCACGACCAAACCTCCCCTCTCTCCAAGATCCACTGTTCTTCTGTTTCCTTGCAGAAAAGAACAGCCCTCCTCATGATATCAACCAAACATGGCATAACAACACGCAACAAGACTAGGCACCAACTCTCATATCAAGGCTGGTTGAGGCAATCCAGCAGGAGAAAAAAAGCTCCCACGAGTAAGCAAAAGAGTCAGAGATACCCCCAGTCCTGCTGTTAGGAGTCTGACGAAAATCCCAAGCTAAACAACCACAGAATGTATACAGAGGGCCTATCACAGATCCATATGGGCTCCAAAATGGCTGCTTTAGACTCTTCGAGCCCCTGTGAACCCTGCTTAGTTGATTCTGTGAGCCATTTTCTCTTGGTATTCTCAACCCTTCTGGCTCCTACAATTCTTCCTCCCCAAGCTCTGTCTAATGTTTAGCTACAAGCCTCTGTGTCTGCTTTCTTTTTTAAGCAAAATAGCATGTTGCATTGATGCTCTTTAAAAATGTATCTCCAAGAAACAGATACAATGGGGTAAAATGTACCCAACAGAATTCCTCCATCACTACTGCAGACCCTGACCACCAAAGATTCACTACTACATACTTTCTTTATTCTGTTGAATGCAAAACCTTCAAGTAACACTCAAGTAGCTATTTCCAGTCTATGCACTGACCTTGAAGGCTTTAGGACAATACCATTCCAATGAACTCGTCTAATTTCCTAATAACCAGTCATATTACTTTGACCTACTATGGAAAACTACCCAGACCACTTGCATCACAAGGAAGGGGCTGAGTCCTGGTACTGTCACCTTCCTCCTACACATCGTGGGAATTTGGTTCTTCTGTAAAATACATGAAAATTGTATGTCCTTCTAAGGAACATAAAACCACACGAGTAACACAGTCACTTGCATGATAAATTACTAGTCATGGGGTTTTCTCAGAGTGGATGGTGGATGGAGAATTTTCACTGTGTTCTTTTAATTATGGGAAAGCCAATTCCAGGGTCTTAAGTAGATGAGTTAATATAACCATTCTTAGAATTTGGAGAGATTAGTGTGAAGGGCAGATGAAATATGATATCAAGAGGTGGCAAGCAGATTTGACTTCTGTGCCTGGGCAGGATGTAACAGCAGATAATTCTCCTGCAACACCAAATGTGAAAGTTGGAATATTTGGAAAGTGATATCCCCAGACCTTGAAGTTGATCTGGACTACAGTGGCATAGGATACTATGGAAATAAATTGTATCTTGTCCTCAGATAGGTCAAACCATGACTTGGGGTAAGAGGTGACACTGAAGTAGCCTAATAGAGGAATTGCCATTGATGCTGTGACTAGACATTGGCACCGTCATGGATTCTGAGACCAGGGACAGGTACTGTCTTATCCTGCCTGCCTTTGATATCTTTATACTTGTAGCAAAAAGGTGATTGTTCCACTTTTTATATATCATTAGGGGAAATTAGCACATTTACCAGAAAAGTGTAGCAGAATGACAAAGCTAATGCTCGTTTTATCTGCTGTGGGCCTCTGAAGTCTAGCCCCGGCTTGTTCATAACATTCATAATTAGAGGCTCCTTCCATTAACCAGACATTCTACACACTGTGCATATTAAAAGGTCAAATTGGAGGAAGAATTTAGTATATCTTATGAAAGGTATGTTCACTCTGGTCTTCTACTAATTGTATTTAAAGTCTCCTTTTAAAAAGCAAGGTTACAGACGCATAACCAACCCTCTCTCCTCCCATTTCTGTGACTGAGTTTGTTAATAGGTAAAAATATCATTTCCTACTGAGCTTGTTCAGAGTCCTCTGCCCAGGGCTGGGAGCTAGCTGATCAGAGTCAACATGAAACTCATTTATCATTCCCATCTTAACGACCCATAAGCCTCCTGCTCCCCCAAAATAATTACTGAAAGTACATGATTATTTAGGTTTTCCTCCTACCATAGGTCTGGTTTGCCTTTACCCATCATCAGAACCTGTGACTCATACAACTGAGGTGTATCTTACTTGAGTCTTCTCAGATCACCAAATGCACAGGCAACTGTGGTTGTCTTTAGCAGCTAACAAGCCCCAGTCACGTACTTGTATGTTGTTCTGTGTGTGAGAACTCACCTCTGGCACCACAGCTACTTTCTGCACCTGTGACAGGTACAACCCAAAAGAGCAGAAGTGCAATCTTTATAACCCAAGAGGGAGGGAGCAGTTGGGGGATAGGAGGTCCCTCACCTTCCAGTATGTGTCCTGGGCATTTCTCAAAAGTCTAAGCCCCAGATGCTCAGTGCCTCCTGAACTCTCCTCATGTTTTGGTACTTGAGATCACCCAAGTTCTCTCTCAAGGTTCGCTTATGACATCTAAGACCACCTTTGCCTCTGTGTTATACAAGGCACCAATTCACAAGCAGGAGCCGGTAAGAATTCTCTAAGTGGTTCATAGATGGAGAGACCAGCTGTGACTGTCCACACCAGAAAAGAATCTATATAACCATCATTCCCCTTCCTGAGAAGTTCTATAGAAAAGGAGAAAGGAGATTAATCACACCAATAAATCCTACCATAACACAAACATACGTTTCTTTTGAATTACATTTATTTATTTGTGGGCATGTGTGTGTCATTATCCAAATATATGTCAGAGGACGACTTATAACTCTCCCCTCCCACCAGTGGCTGCTGGGGATTTAACTCAGGTCATCAGGATTGGTAGCAAACCCGTCTACACATTGGGCTACCTCAAAAGCCCCACAGATTCATTTCTTAATCTCTGGTTATTGGAAAATACAGAGCAAGAGTCATGAATCCTGTAATGCCTTCTGCACCTCCTCTTTGCTGGCCGTGCCTAAGGGGGCGCTCCTCTGGAGTCACAGTCTCAAATGAAAAATCACCTCAAGCCACAAACAGACAATTCTGCTTGTTCTAAAACACAGGTGTTTTTTTTCCTCAGAGTCAGAGATTTTTAATTATCAACATTATATTTCTATGTTAAGGCTATACACGGGAAACTACACCTCTTTCTTACATAGAACTTTTCTTATGCAAAAAGGATTTTTAAAGAAGATATAGGTATACAAACATTAGAAATATAGATTAAGTTGTTATTTATATTAATTATGCCTGTAAGAAGTTAAACAGTTTAGAAAGAAATAATTAGCCTTCAAGGGCAGGACACTGAAAAAGATTTGCTGCAGGTAAGAGAAGGGAGAAACTGAGAAAATGTGCTTACACTCCTCCATATTGGAAGAAACAATTCTCAGGGGAGAGGGAACAGAACTGGAGAAGACAGAATAAAATGCAAAGGGTGCACAAAAGTGGGGTTCAATGGAGGGAAAAGAAGACAAAGCGAGCAAATTGGTGGGCTTAATTTAGAAATTTAGCAGTAACAATAGGTGAACACAGAATGCAAGAAGTAAAGACTCTGACATCCCAGCAGGGGCCCCCAGCTATGAGCAGGAGACCCCGTTTCTGACCCAGCAGCATCCACCAGCAGAACACTTTCCTAGAAGTAATATGTTTTATAAGTGGGGGTAAAGAAGGGAGGTGGCATGTCAGTTACCACAGAGGCAGGAGGAAGTGAGCCTTTGGAGGAAGAGGAAGGTGCAGCCCCCTGTTGACCACTTCTAATGTTAGGGAGGAAACGGACAAAGAAATCAGAGAAACTGATTAAAAAGTCAACATCAAATCTACAAGTCATTGAATATTCTTCAATAGACACTTCTTTATCTATTTGTGCCTTGCTCTGACATTCTAGGTTTCTTCTTCTCTATCTTTCTTTGTTTATTTTAGCATGCACTGATTGTATATGTATGATGGTTTGTATATCCTTGGCCCAGGGAGTGGTACTATTAGAAGGTGTAGCCTTGTTGGAGTAGGCATGTCACTGTGGGTGTGGGCTTTAATACCCTAGTCCTAGCTGCCTGGAAGCCAGTCTCCTTTTAGCAGCCTCCAGATGACAATGTAGAACTCTCAGTTTCTCCTGCACCATGCCTGCCTGGATGCTGCCATGCCCCTGCCTTGATGATAATGAACTGAACCTCTGAACCTGTAAACCAGCCCAAGTTCAATGTTCTTTTTAAGAGTTAGTTGACTTTGTCATGCTGTCTGTTTACAGAAGTAAAACCCTAAGACGGTATATTAATGGAATCTAGTGATTTTCCAATACATACTTCTGGTATACTCTGCCTCAGTACAATCACCCCCTTTACCCTATCTTCCCCAACCCCACACACAAACACAAGTTCCCTTCTGAGTCCCTAATAGTCACTATTTCACTTTCCCAGCAACTTTCTCTTAGCTTCCGTGTATGAGAAGTTGCAGTATTTGTCTGAATCTTCCTCAATTCACTTAAGATGTCTTCCATTTCTACCCATTTTGCTGCAAATGGCAGGATTTCACCCCTCTTTAAGACTGAGTAATATTTCCCTGTGTCTCCCATATTTTCTTTACCAGAACCTAGGCTAGCTCTCTATCTCAGGTATTATGACTAGTGCCCCTGAAAAGTAGGTCTTTTTTAGGGTGTTGCTTTTATCTCCTTTGAATATATGCCCAGAAGTGGAATAGCTGGTTCATATGATAGATCTTACCATGTCCTGTAATAGCTGTACTAACTTACATTCTCATCAACAAGGTGTAAGCATTTCTTCCTCTCCATGGCTCTGCTGCATTTGATTGATGTTTGCTTGCTCTCTGCTGGGCAGAGGGTGATGGTGGTTGTTATTAAAGCATTCTGGGTGAGCTAATATCTCATTGTAGTGTTTCCTTGGTGATGAATGCATTTCCTGCACAGTTGTTTGCTCCTTGTATTTCATCTTTGGAGATGCATCTGTTCAGATTATTTGCACATTTTAATTGAATTACTTGTTTTTGGTTGTTTAGTTGTTTGAGTTCCTTATCTATTCTGCTTATCAACCCTCTGCCAGATGAAGAGCTGTCGATTACGTCTCCCAAGTTTCAGGTTTTCTCTTGGCTCTGATGATGATTTAATTGGTCCTGTACATCTGTTTCTGCTTTGGGGTACTCTCTGGAAAAATGCTTGCCTATACTATATCTCCAAGTATTCCCCCCCCCTCTCTGTCTTTTTCTCCCTAGTAGTTTCAGAGTTTGGGGACTTACATTTGGGTTTTTGATCTGTTTTGAGTTGATTTTTATAAGAGATTTATAGACGATTTAGGGAAGAGGTAAGAGTCAAGTTTCAAGATTCTGCATACGTATCCAGTTTTTCAAACATTGTTCCCTAAAAGGACAATCCTTTCTCTTAACTATATTTTTCCACCTTTGACTGGAACCAGTTACTTGCAGAAACGTGAGCTATTTCCTTGACGACTGATTCATCTCACTGAGCAGTGTCTATCTATGTTGTGCATTTTCTAGCATGGCCCTGCCATATGTGTGCAAACCAGAATTTTTATGCCCCCAGCTTTGCTTTTCTGCTCTAGAGTAATTTGGCTCTTCCAGCTCTGTCATAGGAATGTTGGCATTTTTTCTGTTTCTGTGACAAAGGTGATTAGTAATTTTTATGATGATTTTATAGAATCTATGTTGAAGTATGGGTAACGTCAGAGTCTAGACAAATCCCTTGGCATGTCTGTGAAGTTTTTAAAATTGTCTTGATGTGGTAGCACTCTCTTAATGTGGGTAGCACTGTTTCATGGATTGGCATCCTGAACTACATGGAGAGAGTGAGATGAGCTTCTTGGCTGCAGATGTACTGTGAGCAGCCACCTCCCACACCTCGGGCATGCCTCTCTGGCCATTCGGAACTGCATCTCTGAAACAGTGGTGCCAGTTAGCTATGAGAAAAGTAACTTAGAAGTGCCACTATTACCATGGAAACTGATGTTTCCTCTTTTGGGTTCTTAGTCCTATTAATAAAAGAATTTGAAAATGGACTCAAAAGATTATGGTCAATTTTATTAGAGATTGGGGTCCACAAGGCCTCAAGTTGCTCAGAGGAGGGATATGGAGAAAAGGAGAGAGATGGGGGGGGGGCTTTAGTTTCAACAACAAGAGGTTAGCAAGCAGCAATATGACAGTGAGGGTTCCTTCATAGAAAGAATGAGAAAGCCTAGAATACCAAGAAAAGCACATCTTAGGGCCAATATCTCAAAGAAAGGAAGCAAAAGAAAACTGAGCAGGCTGTTCCCTGTTACAAGATGGAAACTCTGCAAGCTTCTGATGTTGGAAGTTGTTCTGGAACTATAAAGACATTATCACATTGAGGAATCCTTACTTCCTCCCTTCTTCTTAGCATGGCCTCAAGCAAGTCAGCCTTCCTCAACAGATCTACTAGGCAGATGATCAGCTGGCACAGTTGGATTAACTCTTAAGAGAGAAGTCAATTGTGTATAGTGTTCAAATCTTTGTAGCACATTCAAATGTCATATCTCCACCAAGGCCAGAGGAAGATTCCATTCCTCTGACAAGAGAAAGCAGCCTTCTCATAATGGACCTCAACAGAGCCCTGATATCTCCACCATTTCCTGTGGTATTTTAAAGCTGCTACTGTCCAAAGCCTCAGTGGCCTTGAAGGCTACAAGAGTCTGGACATTCTGACATCACTAATTCCTCTAACTCAGACTGGGAAATCATTCCATTTTTCTCATGCCTTCCTTCAGTTTCCATTGCTTAGGTCTTTCACTTTCTTGGTTTGTTTCTAGATCTTTTAAGACTGCTGTAGCTATTGTGTATGAAATCACTTTCATGGTTGCTCTCTCATTGTGTTGGAAAGCTACTGGCTGTAATATGCATGCTGTGTATCCTGCTCCTTTAACCATTGCCAGTTCTTATAGAGTTTTAATAGCCTTTCAGTTTATCTAGGTACAGAATCTTATTATCTCCAAGATAATTTGATTTCCTCTCTTTCTAGTTATATCCCCCCCCCCGTTTTTTTCTTTCTATTGTCTAATTATTTTAGCTAAAACTTCTAATTGAGTAAGGACAATGAAAATGGATGTCCTTTTAGTCGTGCTTAGAGGAAAGGATTTCAGGTTTTCCCCAACCAATGGGATGTTGCCTGAGGGTTTCTCATGTACAGTTGTTGTCTTACGGAAGTGTAGCCTTTCTAGCCTCAGTTTGTCCAGGGACTGTATCACCAAGAAATGTTAAGTGTTGTCAAATGTTTCTTTCTCCATCGTTGAGATGATTATGTACTGAACTCCTCTTGTGTTCCTTAGATGAATCCAACTTGATCCTGATGAATCATCTTCCTGCAGTGAATTTAACTTGTAATGAACTTTTGTCTGTGTGTGTGTTTGTGTGGCATGTTTGTGTATGTTTGTGTGTATGTGTGTATGTGTGTCTGTGTGGTTTTGTGTGTGTAGGTCAGAGGACAACCTCAGGTGTTGGTCCTCCTGTATCTTTGACTTTTTGTTTAGGACAAGTTCTTATTCTTTCTTCTGTTTACTTATTGGATTAACCCTCTCTAGTTTGGTAACACTTCACAGAAGAATTTAGAAGGGTTCTTCTCTCTCAATTGTTTGGAGTAGTTTGAGAAGACTTGACACTAGTTTTCCTTTAAAACTTGGTAAAGTTCAACAGAGAAACCACCTGGCCTATGACCTTCACTGTTGAAATCTTTAAATCACTAGTTCAGTATTGGCACTGGTCCTGGTCTTACTAGGGTTGTTCCTCTGTTCATCTGTTTGGTCAGTGGTCGGATGTTTGCTTAGGTTAGGCTTGGTTTTCTCTCACAGGTAAATTTTGGTATGTCATAATTTCTAGAATTGTGTCCATTTCTTCTGAGTTTTCCAGTTTGTTAGCAAATAGTCTTTGATAGTAAGCCTCATCTCACTGTGTTACCATGGTATCGGTAGGTAATGTCTCCTTTTTTACCTTTGCCTGTCTTTTTTTCTTGATTAGTCTAGTTTCAGGTTTATTATCTTCAAAAATCATCAACTGTTTTGATGGTGATTCATCTCTGTTTTGTTTACTTCTAATCTAATCTTTGGATTCCATCTCTTTTCATTCACTTACTTTATATCCAATTTGACTCTGCTTCTCTAATTCTTCAAGATTCAGCATCAAAAATCCCCCCCAGGAGAATATAGGTGTTTATCACACTATAAATGCCCCTTTCCCTTCATAAGCTTCTTCTGTAACCTCTAAGCTTTGGTATATTGTGGTTTTGCTTTCATTTCGTTAAAGAACTTTCTTTTGATTTCTTCAAACACATCATTCAGTCTCCATGTACCTGCATAATTTCTGAAGTTTCTTTGTTTTTCACTCTAATTTTATTTTAATCAGGAAGATTTGGGATTTGATTTGGATTTAAAGGCGATTCCTATGTGACGCAGGTGCTTCAGGCTCTTGGATCACATCCTGTATAGAAAGACTTCGGAGAACACTACAAAAAATTCATGCACCATGTTCCACAGAGTTAATGGTGCAAATTCACAAGTAGATGCGTCATAACGATATATAGCATTGTTTAGAGGATTTCAAAGGCACATATACCTATTCAGGGAGTAACATGAAAGGTTGCTTACAAATAAACAAAAATTAGAGGAATTTAGACTTATCCTCTGCATCATAAATGTCAAAAGACAACAGAAAATCTCACAAAGCCTGGAGGAAAATTGTATCAGGCTTCATTTATTACGAAACTAACATTCACAAGTGCATAGAAAGCATGCCAACTCTGTATATATTCTGTTGTTATTGTATAATAGTTAACTCCTGTAAAGGCAATGGTTTAAAACAACCCAGACTTATCTTAACCTACTTTAGAATAGAAATCCAACATGAGTCTTGGCTTCATTTTATTCTGTTGCTTTGATGAAATGCCCAGCACAAACAACTTAAGGAAGCTCACAGTTCAGGGTAGAATTCATGGTGGAGTCAAGGCAGCCGCGACAGTGTGGAGCACCGCTCAGAGCATGGAGGCAACAGCAGTGCCAGCTAGCTTCTCCATGCACAGTAGGTCCTGCTCATACTAGCTTCCCCATAATGCACAGTAAGGGTCTCCTGCCAGCATCAGCTAACAAGCAATCAAGGAAGTTCCCACAACCATGCCCAGATGCCCAGCTCCTGGGTGATTCTAACCCTCTCAGAAAGGGACAACACCAACCATCACCGTTCTCACTGGACTGAAATCCAAACACATCCTTTCTGACCTTCTCTTTTCCATTTTCGGGAGGCCCCCTTCCTTTGACATCAAAGCCAGCAATGGCAAAGTGAGTCCTCCCTCATGCTCCCTCCCATCCCTTTCCTTCCCTTCCACAGCCAGACACTCTTAAGGAGGCCATGGTTAGATTGGGCCCGCATAGACAACATAAGGTATTCTTTCCATCCAAATGCGCTCAGATTCTGGTATCTGTAAATTCATTTTGCCTTGTGAAATAGCATTGGCACACACAGGTTCTGAGGATTAGAGTGTTGGCATATTTGAGAGGTCATACTTCTGCTTGCCAAACTAAACATGCTATTTTTGAAAAAAAATTGAAGATGTCTACTAAGAGATATGGAAATTTGAAGATGAATGAGTGGAATAAAGGGAACTGTGGTAAGCCTTAAAACCAGAATGACCACTGTGCCATGCAGTGGTGGCACATGCTTTAATCCCAGCCTTTGGGAGGCAGAGGCAGGCAGATCTCTGTGAGTTCATGGCCAGCCTGGTCTACAGAGCAAGTTCCAGGACAGCCAGAGTTACACAGAGAAACCCTGACTCTAAAAAAATAAAATTGCATACATATTTATAAAAATGCAAAGTCAGAACCAATTCATAAAAGATACAATCATTGTAACTGAGGGCGTGGTCTGTCAGAGAACTCGGGGACAGCCAAGTGAGGTTACTCACTACAGCAGAATCGGGGGCAGGGGGCACTCAATAGCAAATGCCCATAGATGAAAACAATGACTGAAAGAATACACAAAGATTTTTATTTAGTCAGACTAGATAGAAATCACTATAGCGAATGGAAACTTGAAAGAACTTCAAAGGCAGCATAAAATCAAAAAAGTCTAAACCAAAATATATGCGTCTACTGCAGCAGTAAGTGATTGAACAGTCACTAAAAAGCAATCCTCTCCCTTGTAGAAAAAGAATTCAAAATACTTCAGAAACAGTAAATGGAACAATAAAAATCTGAATTGACAAAAGATAAGATATTATTTATCCCTCACTATTATTATCCTCGCTGTTAAATAAAAGAAATCTACAGCTCTATGAGGTTCGGGGACTCACTTAGCCAACAGCTACAATACATCAAGCAAACCCAAGGTCTGCCTCAGCGCCCAGAGGCTGACCCCGATTTTAAGTGCCCTCTCCCATGAATATGTTAGCACACAGTGAAGTGTGAAGCTGGAACAGAAGCCGAGGCTAGTTTTCCACCACGTTCTGTGTGCAAAGACTCTCTACTGAACTTCCTGAGAAACTTTTCCTGCTGTTGCTTCAGAGCCAACCCCTCACAGACCCCCACTAATTTTGCCACTTTCACCTCTGAAAGTCATTCTCTTACCTGGTCCCACGCATGCCCGCCCCGTGAGGCAGACGTCCTGTGCTGGGGACAGGGCATCAATCCCCGTAGATTTGCTTAACTAACAAGGTCTAGGGTTCATTAAAGTTACTTCCCCCTTATTCTAGATCTTACCCTCTCCTGGCTCCTCATGGTCAATTCTAGTTCCTCTTCTCGCCCTCCTCAGTCCTCTACCTCTGCTCAGGTTCCTTTGTGTCTGAGTGTGTGTGCTTGCCCACCTACTGCTAACGACCCTGTCTCCAGCTCAAGAGCCTGCCATCTGTTTTGCAAGTGTACTGCCTGACCTTCCATTCGCTCAGACTCCCAGAAATCTAACTCCTGCCTCTGTCTTAGCAATTAAGTTTCTTCTACCTCCATGGCAACCTGCCTGACAGAACACCCAAAGCCTTGTGTTAATAGTATTGCCACCTACTGCTTCTAGTAACTGCCTCATTGTTGGTTCATCTTCAAACACTTCACCTATTGTACTGCAAACCCTGAGGACTTTATTCTTAGCTCTCCAAGATTTCACTGTGTAACTTTAAGGATACCCAGACCCATTAGATCACTTCTCCTAGTTCCACTGCTAAGTGCCAAAAGATGGAACCAACTACTGCGGGACTTCAAACCATACCTCGCCTCCCCAGAAAGCCACCATGACTGTTGTTCCTCTTAAGTTTTTTTGTGGCTTTGTCTCCTGTGTCCCTCACCTTTTCAACAGCCAGTTTCTCACTCAAATATGTTTATTGTCTAAGTACTCAGGAAGCAGAAAGGGTCGTCTCTGAGAATGATGGAGACTTCCTCACAACAGTTGGGCTTAACTCAAGGACCGAGGTGCTGATTGTCACAGCCGCCAAAGCTTCCACTGAACCAGTGGCTCCAGGTTTTGTCCCCTGAGCTCAAAGAATGAATTTCTTGGAAAAAAAAGGAGGAGTCTACACAGGAGCTTTGCTGAAAAGAGAAGAAAGACTGATTGTGTGGGAGCAGGGCTCCCATATAGTGAGAGGAGTCCAAGAAAGGATTGTAGGAAAGATTAAGTATCTGGGATGTAATGAGAGGTTTCTTTAACTGGGGGTTGCCACTGGGTGGCTTGTCTAGATGATTTCTGTAGGATAGACACTGAGACAATTTTTATTGATATTGACTAACTCTCTGGGCATATTTCAGGCCAAGCCAGTGGGGGTATGTACAATCTTGGCATGTCCCCTCGGTCCAACTAGGAAGATAATTGCATGCTGCTGGTGGGATGTTCATAGAGTTGCAGGGTGACACACATCCACATCTCCCCTCCCATCTGGGATATGCTCCATTAGCTGCTGACCTTTGCTTGTCTACTGGCAGCAGCAAGCATTGACTGGCACTGCCAGTTGCCAACTCACAGGTGTTACCTGTCTCCAAACTTGGCAGAGTCAACTAGCCTTAGTAAAAGTGTGCTCTCTGTTTCAAGAGTACATGACCAGCTTATAGTTTACCAAGGATCCTTGTCTTTCCTGCCTATGGAAAGCTAGCTCTTATCCCGGCCGCCATGATGAACTTGCAGTGTTTTGGGGCTGCCTCATATGTAGCTCCTATCCAAAGGAGCTATGTGGTTGTGGAGTTGAACCAATCTAAACTTGTCCCTGCCTAGCTTACAAATGAATAAGCCTCAGACCATGGTTATTTTATTTGGCTTTGACAATTACTGGGAGGTAAACCCTAATCTACATTTTCTAGTTGCTGGCTGCCTACCGCCCCAGCGGTGTACCACAGGTACTTACTGTTTCTCTTGGCCATGTGCTCGTGGTCCATCTTCCTCTCACAGCAGCTTCCTCCTCTGCTGCCCTGTCCCCTTGTCTTCTCTACCTACAACTTCCCCAACCAGGTAACTGAGAACCTGCCTACCTCTATGCCCTCTAGTAATTGGCTGTAGCCATTCTTACTCAACCAATAGTTTTAGATTAAGGAGCAGGCTTGGTGTAACAAAAGCTGGTGTACATGAGAATCCACACGTATTGAGGCAATGAGACCTTGGGATACAGAATTTAGCATTACAGTACATAGCAACAGACCTCACCTCAACACAGTTGTCTGGGATAGTCTCCTTCCTACAATAGATGTAGGAATTTTAGAAGCTGTGTTATCCAAAATTATGCATATGTGAAGGGGAGCTGGAGATAGCCCAGCAGTTCTGAGCATTTTCTGCTGTAGCAGAGAATCCAGCTTCAGTCCTCAATACTCACGTCAGGCCGCTTCCAGCTCCCTGTGTCTGCAGTCCCAGAGAAACCAACTCTCTCTTCTAATCTCGGTAGGCACCTACATGCAGATGGTGCACATAAACACACATGTATACAAATAAAAGAAATATTTTAGTCGTAGATATGAAAGGATAACAGTGTCTTGCATGTGTTCGGGGGCTGGGACTTCCCACCAGATGTCCTCCTGGAGTTCTCTCATTCCTCGTATCTAGTCAACCTGAGCACCTCATACTCAGCCGCAGCCTTGCTCTGTGTTCCAGGCCTCACCAATCTGAGTCCTAGCATCTGCTTTTACTGTACCATTAGGAATACAATGATCCCCCTTGTACTCTCTTAAGGGAGACAAACATTAAAGACACTATACATATATACATACAAAGTAAAAGCACAAACAGTAATGAATACCACATCAAAAACAAACGTGGAGTAAAATGGAAACATATAATAAGAAAACTGGATTAAAAATCAAAGGTCAGGGATATTTTTCCTTAAAAGACAATATTTAGGTTGACACACACATGAGTCAGAAGTAGCTGAGTAAAGACTAGCAAAGGGTGGGTACATGAAGGAGCTTGTGCAAAGGCACTGTGGTTTGAAAATCCTGCCTTACTCAACCAATTCCAAGGAATCAAAGGGGAGGCCATGGGGTGGCTGAGGAGTAGATAGGAGCTGATTTATTCAGGACCCACAGGTTTTGTTTTATTAAAACTATAAGCAAATTCATTAAAGGATTTTAAAGCATTATTTCCCTCATTAACTTGTCATGTTTATCATTGCTTAGTTGAAGCAAGTTAGATACTGTGTATTATGCTGCCAGGGAGGTGGAGAGAAGGCTTGAAATAACATTTGCAGATGGACTGCATAGTGCTTGGTGATGGGGAAGCAAGCTGGGGAAAATGTTAGAATTGTCGTTCTGTTACCTGTCTTTTTTTTTTTTTTTTTAAAGCATGGCACACAAAGTTTCCCAAAAGGAGACTAAAAAGAAGACTTAGTAGACAAACCCGACGGTTCCTTTTTTTTCTATGTTGAATTTACAGTGTTTGTCAGATGCCCACAACTCTATAAATATTTATTTAGTGTTGAGTAAAAATTTCAGGCATATAGTCAAGTCTTAAAATACTTAAAGACACTTTTAGATAGGTTTCTCAAAAATATTGGGGGGGAAAAAAAACCCTTAATGCAAAGTCTGAGTCGTTCCTCCCTCAACTCTTCCCAGAGCCATCCACTTCCCTTCCCACCCAATGTTGTGTCCTCTCTTCCCCCACAAGGCCAATTTGTGCTGCCCAAATACTCTTGGGTGGATTATCGTCTCCCACTACTGACTCATCAGGAGCTAGTCTCTTAGAGAAAACCAATTCTTCCTCTCCTGGCAGCTAACAATTACAAAAGCTCCTTGGCTAGGGGCTGAGCTTCGAGTGCGCCTTCCCTCTCCGTCTGGGGTTTCGTCTGGCCTGGGCTTGCACAGGTCTTATTTGTGCTGTGGCAACTTCTGTGAGTGCATAGGTGCAAGCTGCCCTGCCTGTCCAGAGGACACCATTTTCTTATACTCATCAGTGACCTCTTACATCCTTTTCTTCCCTTTCTACGATGATCCCTGAACCTCAAGAAGAGGGGATGCAGTGTTCCACTAGGGCCGAATACTCTGTAGTCTCTCTTCTCTGTATTTAGCTTGTTGTGGGTCTCTATGCTGATCCTTACTTCAACACAAGTTTCTCTGATAGAGGTTGAAGGAAGCCTTAATCTGTAGGTCATATGATCTTCACCATCGAGTTCTAGTCAGTAACTCAGAACATTAGCAACAGCTTGTAATGCAGTGGGGCGGGTCTGTTGGAACCTTACTGGCCAACAAACTCTCAGAAGAGAAATCCACCTAGGCTTTTTATGTGTTAGCCTTTAGTGTCTGGTAGACACATTGCTGCCATTTCGAACTCTCTCTCTCTCTCTCTCTCTGTGTGTGTGTGTGTGTTGTGTGTGTGTGTGTGTGTGTGTACATTTTAGGAATCTTCTATGGTAGTAAGGTTTTTTTTTATTTTTTTCTTTTATTGGTAATAATTTCTTTTCACATAATATATCCTGATTTCAGTTTCCTTCCCTCTACTCCTATCCAGATCTTCCTACTTTCTGTCTTCCACTAGAAAGCAAACAGGCTTCTAATCATTAATAATAAAACAAAACAAAGTAAAATAAAAGAAACATGTCAGAATAGGACACGAACAGAAAAAAAGATCACGAAAAGTCACATGCACACACATATGCCTGCACATGAAACACAAACACACACACATACATACACACAGATGTAGATGCAGAGATCCACTCATTTGCACACTTAGAAATTCCATGAAAAGAATTGGAAGCCACAATATATACACAAAAGACCTGTAGGGTAAAAAAAGAGAAGATAGAGATAGACAGACAGACAGACAAACAGCTAGAGAGATTAGATAGATAAGATAGATAAATAGATGGATAGATGATTGATAGATAGATAGATAGATAGATAGATAGATAGATAGATAGATAGATAGATACTAAGACAGAGATAGAAATGAAAATAATGAAATAAAAAAGAAAAGGCTCCGACATGACATTATGAAACAACAACCCCCAAGGCTGTCATTCAATTAGTTTTCAGTTTCCCATCTACCACGGGCCATTCCCCCACCCCCAGTCCCCTTAAGAGTAGTTTGTCTCCCAGGTGAAATTCCCTTGGAGTAAATTAAATTTTCATTTGCAAGTGATTATCAACTGGAGATGGCTTCCGGGTTAGGAATGGGGCGTAGGTGCAATTCTTTCAGCTCTAGGACCCTATCCAGTGCAGACCCACGCAGACGCTGTGCATGCTGCCTCAGGCTCTGTGAGCTCATATGTGCACTAATCCTTACTTAGAAGGCCTTACATCCTTCGTGTCCTCATGCCCTCTGGCTCTTACACTGTTCCTGTCCCCACTCCTATAGGGTTCTCTGAGCCTTCAGTGAGGGATTGATGAGGGCTGATTGTTCCAATGTCTCTTACTCTCTGCACAGTGTCTGGCTGTGGGTCTCTGTATATTTGTTCCCATCTGCTTCTCCGATGGCTGAGCAAGGCACTGATCTATGAGTAGCAGAATATCATTAGGAGTCGTTTGTATGACTGTACTTCTTTAGAAGAACATTAGCATCTGGTTCTGCCCTAGATCCCTGAACTATCTGGTTTCAGGTTCTTGTTCACCCAGGTAGCATCAGTTATGGGCTCTGTCTCATGGAGTAGGACTTAAGTCAAATCACGTATTAGTCAGTTATGGACCACCATTGTACTAACATATCTTGAAGATAGGACACTATTGTAGATTCAAGGTTTTATAGATGGAGTGATGTCTACAGTTTTTCTTTAGTAGTGTGCCAAGTACCTTCTGGTACCAAGAACACTAGTCTGTGGGGTGGAGCTCTAGGTAGGCACCAGCTCAACTTCTCTGTGTTCAATGAGTTGTTTAAGTGTTGTCTTCAATAAAAGGCCTTGCTATCAGTTCGTGTTGAGCAACCCACACAGTCAGGGCAATAGCCTGGGTTATTTTGGGGTTCCCATGGGACCCCTTTGACCAGCAATTCAATTAAATGTAACCCATTCCCAGTACTGAAAGCTTCATTTGGTGACAAGAGATGCCAGTTGTGGCTCTGTCTCCCCCATTATTCAGTGATTTCATTTATATATGTATATTTTAGGAAGCATCTACTGGATTAGGTTTTCCTACTACCCCTCAAATAGCCCTTCATTATAGCCGTCTCTCACCATGCCCCCTTTTCCATTCTTCTCCCTGACTGATCCTGCCACTTCAGAAACACCTCATCCATTCATAACTGTCTTTGTTATGTCCCTTTCTTAGGGAGATCTCTGTCTTCCCCTAGTTCCTTACTCTACACGTAAACCCTGTGGTTCTATAAATAGTAGTGTGTTCATTATTGATTTAACAACTAATATCCACATGTAGGTGAGTACATGCCATATTTGTGTTTCTGGGTCTTGTTTACCTCACTCAGTATGATTTTTTTCTAGTTCCACCCATTTACCTGTGAATTTCATGATTTCAAATTTTTAATAGCTGAGTAATACTCTATTGTGTAAACATACCACATTTTTAAATCCATTTATCTGTTGAAGGACATCTAGTTTGTTCCCAATTTCTGTGTATTATGAAGAGAGCAGCAATGAACATGGTTGAGCAAGAGTCTCTGTCTCTGTGGTAGGATGAAGCATCCTTTGGGTACATGCCTAAGAGTTGTATACCTGACCCTGAGGTACATCAATTCCCACCTTTCTGTGGAAATTCTACTCTAGTTTCCATAGTGGGTGTACAAGTTTTCACTATCTCTTTAAGTGTTTCTCAGCCATTCGAGTTTCTTCTCTTGAGAATTCTCTGTTTATATCTGTTCCCCGTTTTTAATTGGGGTATACATGTGATAGAGGGCTAATATTGAAAATATATTTTAAAACCTTAAAACAAAAACAAAACCCTGTATATCAATAAACAAAAAGACCAAACAATGTCTGTGTTTGAAGAAACTGAGGTCGCAAGACTTTTGTCTTGTTTCCTTGGAGTTTCCTCGCAAGCGCTCAGGATTCTCCTCACACAACTCCATTCTTGGACCATGTTCCATGTTCCCACAATTCCCACTTTCTGTTCTGTTAGGCTCAGTGTATCTAGCTTTATGTTGAGGTTTTTGATCCATTAGAAGTTGAGTTTTGTGTGGGATGATAAGTGTGGATCTATTTTTGTTCTTTCACATGCAGCCGTCCAGTTTGACAAGTGCCATTTATTGAAGATGCTTTCTTTTTTTTTCCCAGTGTGTATAACTGGCTTCCTTATCAAAAATCAGGTGTCCATACATGTGTAGATTTATGTACAGGTCTTCAAATTGATTCCATTGATCAATATGTCTGTTTTTGTGCCAATACCTATGCAGTTTTTATTGCTATAAGTCTGTAGTACAGCTTGAAATCAGTACTTCTTTTATTACTCACTGTTTTCATATGAGACTGAAAATTGTCCTTTCAAGATCTGTAAAGAATTGTGTGGATTTTGATGGAGTTGTATTGAATCTTTATGTTGCTTTTGGTAAGCTGGCCATTTTTATTATGTTAATCCTATTGATCCATGAGCATAGGAGATCTCTCCATCTCCTAATATTTTCTATTTCTTTCTTCAATGACTTGAAAACTTGCACATGCTTGGTTAGATAATTTATATTTTTGAGGATATTATGAAGGATGTTGTTTCCCCAATTTCTTTCTCGGTCCATTTGTCTTTTGTATCTAGGAAGGCTACTGATTTTGTGAGTTAATTTTGTATCCACCAATGTTGCTGAAAGTATTTATCAAAGGAAAAAAATCTAATGTAATTTCCTAGTGGAATTTTAGGGTCACTTATATATATTATTATATCATCTGCAAATAGAGAAACCTCAGCTTCTTCCCTTCTAAGTTCTATCCCCTTGATCTCTTCCAGTTTTCTTATTGCTCTAGCTAAGACTTAGAGTACTACATTGGAGTATGAAGAGAAGCAAGAACCTTGTCATGCTTCTGATTTTGGTGGAATTTGCTTTTGAATTTCTCCACATTTAAGTTGATGTGGGCTATGGACTTATTGTAAACTGCTGTGAGTCTGTTGAGATGTCTCTTATATCCGTAGTCTCTCCATGACTTCTATCATGAAGAGACATTGGATTTTGTCAAAGGCATTTTCTGCATCTAATGAGATGATAATATATATGTTTTTTGCTTTCAGTCTGTTTATATGATTTATTGATTTATGTATGTTGAACAATCCCTGCATCTCTGGAATGAACTCTACTTGATCATGGTGGATGATCTTTTTTATGTGTTTTTAGATTTATTTTACAAGTACTTTACTGAGAATGTTTTTGCATCTATGTTCATGAGGGAAAGTAGTCTGTAATTTTATTTTATTTTAATTTTTTGTTGGGTTTTTGTGTGTTAAGTATCAGGGTTTCTGTGGCCTCATAAGACAAATTGTACAATGTTCCTTCTGTTTCTATTTTGTGAAATAATATAAAGAGTAATGATGTTAACTCTCCTTTTAAAATATTGGTTTAACTCTCCTTTAAACGTCTGATATCATTCTGCGCTAGACCCAATAGGCTTCCATGTGATTTTTTTTTTTTTTAATCTTTGGTGTTATCTTCCCCCTCACTCAGTTTCCCTCTTGTATCTGTCTTCCCTGTCCAATTTTCTTCTTTCCTGTTTCATAATTCCTGTTTAACCCTTTATCATTGGTGCATAAAACTCTCAGACCTTGGCTTTTTATACTACAAAGTATTGATATTCTTCATTTTCTTTGTGAGTGTTTGTGGTGTGCCAGAAACCAAGACAGCTTTCTCTTTTTGCCCCTAGTCTTGTTTAGAACACAAATTGAAAGCCTCTGTTGGATCTGGAGAGGTGGCTCAGCCGTTAAGAGCACTTGCTGCTCTTCCAAGGGACCCACGTTTGGTTCCTAAAGAAAATCCTCGCTAATTGATCCTATTTTCTTCAGGCACACATTGAACCTCACTCACACCACCCTTCCTGTCCATCTCTGTTTGAGGTTATTTGTCTTTCTCATTTATTTTGAATCTTTTTATTGTGCAGCTGATTTTATCAAAGAATGTTCAGGCTTATCTGTCGTGATGCTCATTGAGGTTTCTCAATATGGTTAGATTGTTCTCTTTATAAAATCCAAGCCAGGGAAGCAATTACATTTGAAAACAGTTTTATGGTTCTTATTTTTTTAATATTATATATAATATACAAAAAATCATTTTAACTTACTGCAAAGAAAACCTCACCACATAAAATCTGATATATGTTATGTAAAATTTATATATAAATCATAAATATATGAAAGTATACTGCTCCAGGTCAAATTGGCAGACAATATGAGATTTTTTTTTTACCCTGAACACTGAATGAATTGCTTTGCTGAACTGAATATTGCCAGCAGTGTTTAATCCCTGATTCCTTAAGGGAAAGGTAATTTCCTAGCCTAGGTCAGTTTCATTAAGAGAAAGTGTCCTTTTACCTACATCAAATAGCTTAAACAAATTATCTACAGGAACTGCAGAGCTTAAACCATTTAATGAATTTTAAAACACACACACACACACACACACACGTGCGCACACATGTGTGGGCACACACACACACACACATTCGTCAAAACAAGAGAAGGGTAAGCAACACTAAACTGGTTTTAGTAAGAGCTTGCATTTACCAAAGGCAGATTTTGGGGGCCCAGGGTGGGGGGAAGCTTATAGGTTGGTCTGTTTGCCAGGCTGAGAGAAAAATGAAAAAGTAAGGATTCGCTTTATTAGTACCATTTTTCTCTCCCAAATTAGTTCTAACTGGAAATTCTCAAAGCTCCGGTACTTCTGCCCACTCTGGGACTCCTTTTACAAGTTTCCTGTGTTGGAGAGCTTCTAAGGCTTTGGAACTGTGAGGGAGGCTATCCTCTGATGGACTCTGTGATGGTGACACAAGAGTGATAGGGGCTTGGCTGAGTTGGTAGAGTGCTCGCCACCAGCATGCAGGAATCATGGAAATAGAATCATCCCTAGCACTGAAGAAGACAAGCTAGATGTGGCATGCCTGAGTCCCAGCACCCAGAAGGTGGAGACAGGAAAATAAGTTAAGGCTGACCTGGGATTGTTAAATTTCTGTTAAAATATGTATGTAGATAGATAGATAGATAGATAGATAGATAGATAGATAGATAGATAGATAGATAGATAGATAGATAGATATAAAGATATATAATATAATGTGTATATATAATATATAGTGAAAATGTCTATGTGGAGGAATCCAGATGTAACTCAAACAGACTGTGGGGGAAAAACTCATTTCTTGCTTTCTTTACTCTCTCTCTCTCTCTCTCTCTCTCTCTCTCTCTCTCTCTCTTTTCTCTCTCTCTCTCTCATACAAATGATATTCACTTACTTTCACTCTCCTTTTCCTCTTTTTTTTTCACTATTTGTCCTTTTTAAGAATTACTGGTTAAGAGCACTGGCTGCTCTTCCAGAGGTCCAGAGTTAATTCCCAGCAACCACATGGAGGCTCACAACCATCTATGTTGAATGTTGATGCCCTCTTCTGATATCTAGGTGTGCATGCAGATAGAGCACTCATATACATAAAATAAATAATAAATATATAAATAAATCTTTTTTAAAAAGAATTATACTTTTCATGGTGAAATATATATAACATAAAATTTGCCACTTTAATAAGGCATACAGAGGACCCTTGACTCAGAATGGGTTTATTGTTCTTATAAAATGCCTTCATCCTGTTAAAACTACAGGTAATACAACTAGTAAAGTAAAGGTGAGGGCTTAGAAACCCTGAGCTCTGTAGACTGTGGGCTGCATTCTCCTTTCCTTATGCACCCGACTAGGAATTGCTCCTACATGTCATCACCTAGCATCGAGCTCAAGAGAGAATCTTACCTTATAGCCGCCTTGAAAAAGATCAAAATTTAAAGTATACTTTGTACCACGTGTAATATTATTCTCACACCTTCAGGAAGTTACAAATCACGTAAGTAGAGGTGCTGTCTGGTCAAGGACTGCCTTGTAAGTGCCTATTTGATTACTATTAAATGTGTTCACATTATTGTGTCTTTTTAAAAAAAAAAAAAACAAAGAGATACACAGCTTTCAGTGTGTGAGAATCTATGAGGAAACAGAGCTTGCCTTCAAAATGGCTCCTGCGCCTCTCCCTCTGCATAAGGAAGAAATTACAAAGTATCCCCCAGCAGTTCAATCATTCCTGGTAGCTGCAGAATCCTCCTAAAGATACATGAAATGCAGTAAGAACCTTTAAAACTTGAATCATATGTCTAGGTGGTTTTCCTGCTAAATAAATCACTTCACATTTTGCAGTGGGCATTCAGTATATCAGCTGAAAAACAGAAGTGCATTTCAAGATTTAGTTCTATTTGGAGAACTTTCGGGAAATCTCAAAAAGCTCTTCTGGCCTTGTTCCATATTGACACGGTTGTGAGTCAAGGAGGATGTTCACTGCGTTCCGGTCCTTTATTCAACGGGGCGACCTGAAGACTCTTCATCATGTTACCTGTGAAAGCAGCTGTAAAGTATCACAGAAACACAAGTCGTCGTGGTTGTAGCTCACACAGTTCACAGCTGGCTAAAACTGGCAATTACCTTCCAATACTGCGAAAGCGCCAATAAGGAGAAGCCTCCAGATCAGTGCCAGTTGAATTTCTCCATGTTTCATGAGTCAAGCGCATGGTGTCTTCACAGTCGGGTTTTCCCATCAAGTTCTGGATGGTAGCCAGTGTTTGCAGTAGGCTATCGTGTTTGGAGACTATGGGATGTCACTTGCCAACAACGCCCAAAAAGATTAAAAAGACCAGTGTCAGGAATGGTTGTTTGTTATGTTGTAGAAGGGACAATGTTGACTCATTACAGGGTGACTCTAGTTAAACTGTGTGTGTGTGTGTGTGTGTGTGTGTGTGTGTGTGTGTGTGTGTGTGTTAGAAAGCTTCTCCAGTAATAGGTTTCTATATGGCTTCTTTGAGATGTTAACTTCAACATGTTCCCTCCTGTACCCTGACTCTCATCTCCCTCCCCATTTAACCCCTTTAACCTTTTATACCACTCTCTCCTCTCCTTGAGATCTACCTCCTATAGCCTCTAATTCTGGAGCTATTCCAAATGGAATACACATATCTAAGAGTCAGATAGCATACACAAATGATACAAACATAAAACATTTTGTCTTTCTGGGCCTGGGTTGCCTCACTCAGAATGATTGTTTCAGCTCCATCTGTCTACCTGGAAATTTTGTAATTTTGTTTTTCATAACCCCTGATAGCATTCCATTGTGTAAAGGTACCACACTTCTTCATTATCAGTTCATCAGCTTTTTCTACTTCATAGCTATTGTGAATGGAGCATCCGTGTACATGAACAGACAGTTATCTCTGTGTATCCTGTGATCGGCCTATTTCTAGTGTGTAAGACTTCCCCTCACTGATTTCTATACTGGCTTTACAAATTTGCCCCTTCATTAGTACTGAATAAGTGTCTCCCATTCCCTGCACACACACCAGCACACAGCTTAGATCATAGCCATTCTGACTGGAGTAAGTTGAAATCTCAAAGTAATGTTAATTTGCATTTCCCTAATGGCTATGGATGTTAAACATTTGTATGTGCTTTTCAGCTGTTTGTATTTCTTCTCTTGATAATTCTCTATTTAATGTCATGCCTCAAATTATAACAGGGTGTATTTATTCTCTTGATAATTCTCTATCTAATGCTGTGCCCCAAATTATAACTGGGTGGCTTGTTTTCTTGATGTTTAATTTTTCAGTTCCTTGTATAGTCTGGATACTAACCCTGTTGGATGTACAGACTGCCTCTTCACCTGAATGACAGAGCCCTTTGCTTTACAGAAGCTTCTTGTTTTTATGAGGTTCCATTTGTCAATTGGTGGCCTTAATGTCTGAGCTATTGGGATCCTGTTCAGAAGGTCCTTTCCTGCACCAGTGAGTTCAAGATAGTCCATGCTTTCTCCTTCGTCAAACTTAGAATAACAGGCTCCCGATGGATTTAGAGCTGAGTTTCATGCAGTATGAAAGATGAGGATAAACGTTTCTTCTTTTTCATGTAGCAATTCAGTTTGACCAGCACCATTTGTTGAAGATGCTGATTCATTGGTGGTGGTGGTGATGGTGGTAGTTTTCTCCAATGTGCATTGTTGGCCTCTTTGTCAAAAATCAGGGGTCTGTAAATGTGTAGACCTATATGTTGGTTCTTCAATTCTAATTGACTAATATGTATGTTTTTATGTCAATACCATGCTGGTTTTATTACTCTGTAGCATAACTTGAAATCCAGGATGGTGATCCTCTAGTTCTTCTTTTATTGTTCAGGATTGTTTGGGCTATCCTGTGCCTTTTGTGTTTCCATATGAAATTTAATTTTTTTCATTTTGGGTGAAAAATTGCATTGGAATTTTGATGAGGATTGCATTGAGTCTGTTGCGCTTTCTGAAGGATGGCCACTTTCACAATATTAATCTTGCCAATCCGTGAGCATGGAGTCCCCACCTTCTGGTATCTTCTTCAATTTCTTGCTTCAGTGTCTTAAAGTATTTTCGTTGTACAAGCCTTTGGTTAGATAACTCTTGAGGCTGTTGTGAATGGAATTGTTTCCTGATTTCTCTCTCAGTATGCTCTTTTTATTTGAAGTGTCAAGTGTCAGATGTCTGTACTGAAAAGAGCCACTCTAAAAATTCTGTTTAGGAAGAACACCGTGGCCAACAGGAGCACAATGCAGAAGTGGCCCTGGGTAGCATCCACATTGGCCACGGGGGTCTGCATCTCTGCAGTCCTGACCTCAGTTCAATTCCTGATGAACAAGCATTCAACCCAACCCAGAGATCTATGAAAATGCAGAGTTTTGAGGAAATAGTAAATATTTTGTTCTTTGTCTCACTGAAATGACAGAATATGACATGCAGTAGATGCTATTTTTTAAATGTTTGCTAAGTCATGTTTCTTTCCTGCTTGGGGTTGTCAGATTTAGTAAATAAAAATATCAAATTCATAGTTAAATTCAAATTTAGATAAACAAAAACATTATGGTCCATAAAATATGTCTCATGCTATATGTGAGACATGTTTCTGCTGCAAAATTGTTTCCCTGAAATGTACATTTAGCTAGACATGTTATATCTTATCTTGCAGCTGTATGCCTTGGTTTATTTAAAGCTGTGATTAGTTAACATATATAATTCAATGTAAACTTCAGTATGACATCAGTGTTGTCCCCTTTCATCAGCCTGCCCTGTTCAATAAACAGAATTTCTTGTTTAAGCTATTTTTGCTATACTTTTCTCTTCGCATCCTACTGCACTTCTAGGTGGAGATACATATAATATTTATAAGACTCCAAAGTACCTAGATTTTATGTATGTATGTATTATGCATGTATATATGTATGTATTTATGTATGTACGTATTTATCTATTTATTTATTATAGTTGTCCAGTGCACTTTCTATGAGAATGCATCTGAATTTCCCTCTCAGGTTCATCTAAACTTTCTCATCCATAACAACTCATGTTGTGTTTTGTTTGGAGTATTATTGTGAAGCCTTCTGCTTTTGTGGTCTCCAAACTCAAGAAATGTGTTTGAATTTGTAAACATACAGAATTGTATGCTACTGAACATGGCAGACAGTAAATGACCGATATGCACATAACGAGACAGATAACTAAACAATAATTAGCCCCTCAGGAGAATTCTAATACGCACATCCTATAGCAGTGACTGAACAAAAAGCCAGAAACTAAAACATAAAGAAGCCACAGTTCTTAAAGGGAAAAAAAGCCCCTTCCTTTATGGACTTTGTTTTATAAGGAGGAAGGCCTTGGCTCTAAAGAGTCTAAGGAAAAGGAGTTTACATCTCTTCTTGTTTCCCCGGGGTAAGCAGTTAAAGGCCAAAAAGGCAACTGTCTCATCAAACCAAGCCTAGTAAAATGCACAAGACAGAGCAAAACGTGTGTGTTTCAGGAGACCAGGGGAAGGCTGTCACTGAGGTAGAAAGGGCAAGAACAAACTGCAGGTGCCAGTAGAAATCACTGCACACAGTCACTATCCACACATATGTGTAAGTATGTGCGTGTGTGTATGCATGAGGCTTCCCAGTTGTTGGAAGTCTGTGATCTTCTCTTACCAGAAAGCAAAATCAGAAATAAACCTCAATGTAATAACTTAAATGTCTCTTAAATGACTTAAAAGGTTTTACGTGTTTCTTTGGGGTGTTTTTCTTTAAAATGTTCTTTAGAATAGATTAGTTTTCCTAGGGAGGCCATCAAGAAATTATATGACACATTTATAATATTTAATATTTTGACTCACTCTATTATAGTATTTCTATAGTCCTGTCATTGAGGCTGAGCAGAAGATTGGACGTTAATCATGTAGAATGCATGACCCGCTGACTTAATCAGGACTAAATTACATGTATCTGAGATACACACTTTTAATCAGATTGGTTTAAATGTTTGTACCATGATTAATAATTTTCCAAGGAAATATAAGAAAGCGTACATAATTTTCTTCTAAGGACTATGTTCTAATACTTCCTCCTACCTATCTCCGAACTCCTCATTGGTAACACAGAGAGAGGGCAGCCTCTGGCACTCAGTGTCTCCGCAGTAGACAAATTCCAGAAAGCGTCTCAGTGAGAACATGAAGTCCTGGATCCAGCCCCTGCTGTAAGTCAGCATGAAGGAAAGCTTCATAGGGAAGGAGACTGCAGTGTCTGAGAATGGAAGGTTCTGGGCTTACCATCCCATCTCCTTGTCTAGGCTCCTCTTAGGCCCTTTTGGTTCTGGCATCATAACTGCTAAGGGATCAGGTGATTATACATTTTCCATAGGAGGAAAAATTTTTTTAATGTTGCATGTAGAGACAAGACCTCCATAACAGAGAGACCACTTTCAGCACTTTTATATCAAAGTCAGAGAAACTCCCAGTACCTGGCAAATAACTCAGCATCTTGATGCCAGACAGCACAGAGAGAGCGAAGAAATCTGAATGTTTGGATATTGTAAAAATGTGCAAACCACATCTTCTCTCAAAAAAAAGAAAAACTCTCACTGGCAATTTTTTCAAAAGACAAAGTAAATGATGCGTGGTTTAATCTCCCCCCACACATTTAAACTCTGGGTTACATTGTCATCGTTGGCATTTTACAGAATGGTCAAGGGAAGACACGTATGTTATCTTCAAGTTCTGCCCTTGGTTCTTTTATAAAAGAGTGTGATTAAGTCCTTATAGCCAAATCACACTAACTAGAACTTATTTCAGGACATTAAAAAAAAAAAAGAGCTGAGCACAGAGACAAATGTTAATCTACCAGGATGGCAGTCACATCTGAATACTGGCTCAGCTGTTCCACAGAAGGCTGTAACACATGACAGACTGCACAGTGTCTTCTCTTCTTGTGGAAGGAATCATCTTCCTACAATGGGCCATTGAGGGATAATTAGCATTTTTGACATGCCCGAGTTGGATTGCTTAAGTGTCTAGATAATTTTATGTCCGCATTTTTGCAGATTTTTCCTGTAAATGGGTCATGGTTGTCAAGGTTTCCCGTTTGGGAAGTCTTGGTTTTAAAGATGATAAACATGGTATGAGGTACAGTCTCCATGACTCACTTTTATTGGATGTTTTATTAGACCTCACCTAATATTAATATGAGGAAAAATTGTTGAAAGGGAGAAGATATGGTATGAGAAGAAAGTAGTTCCCCTGAGCATGGCAGATTATGTTTTGGATTATTAGGGGCAGTACCATTTCAAAACAAACACTGCCCTGCTTGGTGTGCCGTGTGCTAGCATCAAGGAATAAAGATAATAGAAACTTGAACTAGAGGGGCATCAAGTAGAGAGCAGCAGCACACGAGATTTAATAAGATCTGGCTTTTTAAATGTATTTTTATTTATATGTATCTGAGTGCTCTGTCTTCACACACACCCAAAAGAGGAAATCAGACCCCATTACAGATGGCTGTGAGCCACTATGTGGTAGCTGGGAATTGAACTCAGATCCCCTGGAGCAGCAGCTAGCACTCCTAACCACTGAACCATGTCACCATCCCTTGATCTGAGTCTTAGTAGAAACGTATTAATTATTTTTTAAATATAAGAATAACAAATATTTGTTGTTTTTCAAGTACATAAAATGGATTCAAAAACTCAAAATTATTTCCTACCCTAAACCAGGCTATTTACCTCTAAAAAACAAAATTCCAACTTTTTACCTGTCTACTCTCTCCATCTCTCCTGCTCCTGCTGGGTGACAAAGACCCCTAAGCATGGCTCAGGGTTAGGCCTTCTAAAGCAAACATTTGCCATTGTTACGTGACTCTTTTTGACCTCAGAATTTTCAGCTGCCAAATGAAGAAATTTTTTCTTAGACTCAGTGATTCCTTAGACCCAAGGGATTCCTGGAGCTCCTTGAAGAAGGCGCACAGCCCTTCAGCACTATCTGTGGTGCTCTCAGCCATTTGAATGAAGTACAATCAGCGTAACACTGAGCGATATGTGTCTGGCACTGGAATGTTTCCCAAGCTCACATGTTGTTTTCTTTGTTCCAGGTTTCTTTTCTCCATGGAAAACTCCAAAGCCTGTAAGTTGAAATTCCTATGCCTCTTTCTTTATTTCTATTTACTTAAATGCTTTTCCAGCCCTGAGGTTGATTCCAGGATACAGAAGAAGAGACCCAGTGTGCCCTTCTGCCCTTTCTTGTCCTCAAATACAGGGATAAGTCATCTTATTTTCTATAGTTATGCCAGATTTTAAATGCTTTGTGTACTAAATTTGTTTCTTAGAGTTGATTTTTTTAAATATTTCTTAACTGACACAAAAAAATGCTTATGAACAAAATACTAAATATGACCTATTTTCAATTTGTGTCCTGACAACTGGGTAACAGATCTTAATGCACAATAGATATAATTAATGCAAGTTACATATGAACTGTAAGGTACGGTGAACCCAAAGAATACTAGCAATGTACTGTCCAAGAAGCCTTACCAGTTAGTGCTGTGGACCATTTCTACCAGGACAATGCATACCTCCATGGTCATCTTTGCCAGCCATTTTTCTTCCCTTGTCCCCACCCCAATACAAGAATAACTCATCTTACACTTCTACAATTATCCCCATTACATAATAGACATCAACATTTTCAGGATGACATGACACTGGACAGATAACAAGTGGCAAAGCAGGACATGCACAAAGTAGATCCTCAATTATGACTACTCATCTGGTCTACAGAGTGCATCAGAAGGAAAGCAGGGTGCTTTGAACTTGGAAAATCACTTAGTGATGTATGCAATTTTGAAAGAGGTTTTTTTTTTTTTTGGATATTTTATTTATTTACACTGCAGATGTCATCTCCTTTCCGCATTTCCCCTCCCTAGAACCTCATTTCCTATACCCCCTCTTCTTTTATACTTTTATGCCATTTTAATCACATGCATGTATTAAGGTCAGTTCTAGGTTGAGAGTCTAGCAATACATTAGATGCAAATAGTCAAGGAACAAGCAATACAATAACACAAATAGTCAAAGGAAAAGCAAGGCATTAAAACCAATTACATGAACACTCCCATGATCACTGTTTCTAAATGCTTGTCGGGATAACCAAAGTGTTTGAACCTACTTCCCTATCCTAGCCCAAGGTCATTTACATGTCTGAGGCCTACTTCCTTGTTCTAGCCTAAAATTTAGATTCTTGTCTGAAATCGCTTCTTTGTTCTAGTCTAATATTTAGATTCCTGCCTGAGAATACTTCTTTGTTATAGCTACTATTTAGTTTCCTACCTGAAATTACCTCTTTGTTCTAGTCTAATGTCAGATTCATACTTGGAGACTGCTTCCTTGTCCTTGGCCAATGTCACATTCCTGCCAAGCAGCCCATTTCCTTGTCGTTGGCCCATGTCAGCTTTTTGCCAAGTAGCCCCAAAGGCTCTCCACTCTCCTCCTTTTTTATTTCATTAACAAGACTGAGCCTGTCTTAGGTTGTTCTGCCAAGAATGCCTTCCTTACCCATCATGGAATATGCATTATCAAAAGCAGTGCATTTATGTCTTAGGGTTGGTAAGGCTCTGTGCAAAATCTTACCTGTCATTGGCTTGCCAGTGTGTTAATTTAATAACTCTGTCCTGGGATCATTTTCAGATTCAAACCATGTACTTTGACTACCAACATGTTGATGTTGTTAAAGATAAGCTTTAACACAATGGGCAGGAATAAAATATTCCCAGAACAAGAAGGGCTAGCCTGATCAAGCTTTATATGCCAGTTCTGAGGTTTGACCAAAATGGAAATACTGACCTCAGGCCATGGATATTTTATCGGCATTATCTGCAGCATCAAAGGTCGACAGAGCAGCATTCTTTAAATTCATAATCTCACTATGCAAAGTTAACACACCCAGAGACGTGTTAGGATTATGCCAAATATCCTACAGGTGTTTTAAACTTTTTTCTAATTATAATGAATTTCATTCATTGTGAATTTCAAAAGTGACACTACTCCAATGATATTTGTTCATGAAACTTGGGATGACTCCTAGCTCTTGAACCCTGAACCTCCTTCAGATAATTTGAATGGGTTATAGAGCATCATTCATTGCTCCAGATGCATATATAAATCCTTTTGTATACTCAAAACATTAGTAACATTTTTTTGCTACATGGTTAACAAAAATAGTTGTCTTAACTCCTTGTGTCAATGGTTTGCAGAAGCAGTGGTGCTAGCAATTAATGGAATTAAAGCTGTTATACCAACAGTAATCAAGCCTACTACCCTCCTGCTTTTGCTTAAAGCCTAACTTCACTTCATCCAGCACTTTCAAGCTTTTTTCAGAGAATCAAGGTTTTCTAATACTCAGAGCAGTGAGACGAAAGCTGGTTGATAGACCCCTAACAGACATGCCAGGTTTCAACACACTGACATAATTGGAAATTATACAGTCAATGCAACTTACAATAAATACTGTAGAAGAGACAAAACCAATTTTAGCTTGACAATTAAAAGAGCCTTAAAACATGCACTAACCCTTGTTTGAAGTTCAGATCCTGTCCCAACTTTATCTCTTGCTATCGTAACATCATAATAAGCTACAGCTAACTTCCAAATAGTCTCTGACAAAGTCCAGATCCAGTCTTCCAAAAGTAGACTGTTATTTCCCATATTGGATTGATTTCTAGACCAGTACATGATTAGTCAAACAGCTGGTCACCTTTAAGAAGAATACAGGAGACATAATTTCTCTTTTCGATTCTCTATCCCACAAGGTCTAAGAACTTGGGGCAAGGCAGCTTGTCGGATCTGGGATATAGTCAAGCCAAAGGTGGATCAGGAACATATGTTCAATACAGCTCCCCAGTCCCCTTGTCAGGGTACTCAACAAGCTCACAGGTTGGCATCATTCTTTGTCTCAGCAACAGTATGTCTCACCAATCTTTTTAAAGTTCCATAGGCCTCTTCCACAATACCTTGTCCTTGAGGATATAAGAAATCCCTGTAATAAATTGTTGACAAAAAGTCTCAACTGCTCAACTACAATTGCCAGACCCATTATCTGTTTTTGTAATTGAATTTTTTATTTATTTACCTTTCAATGTTATCTCCTCTCCCATTCCCCCCAAAACCCCTAATCCCATCCCTCCTCCTCTATTTCTATGAGGGTGTGCTCCCACCATCCTCCCATTCCTGCCTCCCTGCTCCTGAATTCCCCAACACTAGGGAATCCAAACTTTCAGGGACCAAGGCCCTCCACTTCCACTGATACCTGACAACGCCACACTCAACTACTTATACAGGTAGAGCCATGAGTTCTCTCCCTTTGTGTTCTCAGGCTGAAGTTTAGACCCTAGGAGCTCTGGTTGAGTATTTTGTTACTCCTTCTAAGAAGGACCGAAGCACCTACACTTTGGTCTTCCTTCTTCTTCTTGAGTTTCATGTGGTCTATGCATTGTATCTTAGATATTGTGAGCTTTTGGGCTAATATCCACTTATCAGTGAATGCATACATGTGTGTTCTTTTGTGATTGGGTTAACTCATCAGGATGATACTTTCCAGTTCCATCCATTTGCCTAAGAATTTCATGAACTCATTGTTTTTAATGGCTGAGTAGTACTCCATTATGTAAATGTACCACATAACTTTTCCTGTCATGTCCATTCCTCTATTGAAGGACATCTGGGTTCTTTCCAGCTTCTGGCTATGAACATAGTGGAGCATGTGGCCCTGTTGTATGTTGAAACATCTTTTGGGTATATGCCCAGGAGTAGTATAGCTGGATCCTCAGGTAACACTATGTTCAATTTCCTGAGGTACCACCAGACTGCTTTCCATAGTGATTGTGCCAGCTTACATTCCCACCAACAATGGAGGAATGTTCCTCTTTCTCCACATCCTCACCAACATCTGCTATCACCTGAGTTTTTGGATCTTAGCCATTCTGACTGTGTGAAGTGGAATCTCAGGGTTGTTTTGATTTGCATTTCCCTGATGACTAAGGATGCTGAACACTTCTTTAGGTGCTTCTCAGCCATTCGAGTTTCCTCAGTGAGAATTCTTTGTTTAGCTCTGTGCCCCATTTTTAATAGAGATATTTGATTGTCTAGTGTCTAATTTCTTCAATTCTTTGTATACCTTGGATATTAGCCCTCTATCAGATGTAGGATTGGTAAAGATCTTTTCCCAATCTATTGGTTGCCCGTTTGTCCTATTGATGGTGTCCTTTGCTTTACAGAAGCTTTGCAATTTTATAAGGTCCCATTTGTCAATTTTTTATCTTAGAGCATAAGCCATTGATATTCTGTTCAGGAACTTTTCCCTGTGCCCATGTGTTCGAGGCTTTTCCCCATTTTCTCTTCTATTAGTTTCAGTGTAGCTGGTTTTATGGGAGGTCCTTGATCCACTTGGACTTGAGAAAGAGGTATTTTTAAATGCATGGCATGAAATGTGGCTTATCTTGCCCAGCTTCTAAATAGTTCCATCCCCAACTCAAATCTGGGCTCTGTGGTTGCATACATCTTTATCTGATTTTACCAGGAACCTTGTAGCTTCATCATAGTGTGACAATTATGCAATCTAGTGATTTCCTTACATGTACTACAGTCACACAAATTATGTCATTTGGCATAATTACCATCATTATTGCCATCATTATAGTAATTACGCCTATAATCAATAATCCCCAAAAAGGCTTTATAAAACCCAACGTGTAATTAATCCCAAACCTGTGCATCCTTACAAGAGCTGAGGCCTGGACCTCCAGCTTGCAGGCTGAGTAAATATGCAAGGCCTTTGATTTAATGTCCTCCACATATCTACACAAAACTCCTTGGACTAAGGTCCAGAAGAGGCCCAATCAGTTAGAATGTAGACTCTTAAGCATATTTCTTGGGTTCAAGTGTTGCTGCTTCTCCTTATTGGTTTATGACCTTAAAGTAGTTGCTTAAGACTTCTGCATCTCAAAGACCATATTTGTAAGATGGAAGTAATGCTAATACCCTCTTGTCTGTCGCTGTGGGGATTCTGAGTTAATCCATGTAAAGTGCTTACAATAGTATTTCAACATGTTGAGCTCAAACATATAAACATCTATCACTGTAAAAAGCAGATGCCAGTACACAAACACTTCACACATAAATCACTCCACAAAATGAATACAATGTGCTAAATTGTTAATTGAAACAAATATACCGTACCCACAGTGTCTGGGTTCAGACACCAGTCTTCTAAGTAAGACTAATGACATACTTAGTGAGGAAACTTCCTAATTGAGACCTGGTCTCCGCCTTGGTCTCAGCCAAGTGGTACTCAGGGACTTAACAAGTAAGATGACTCATAAAGAATCAAACCCAATGCCTTCATTGCCCAGCCCCACCTAACGTAGTCCAGGAGTAGGTTTAGACTTGTTAGGTTGTGTTTATCCTTCTGTCAAAAGGAAGAAAACAAACTGTAGAAATATCATTTTGTTGGGGGAAAGCCTGTCTCCTTTCTTAGCTCTCTATTTGCTATATAGAGTCAAGAATCAGAAACTCGGATAAAGCACTTACCACCCACTGAGCTTCTCTGCTTTACTGTTTGATATCTGGGTCTAGACCATATGTTTTCTCTAGCCACTCATAGTCAGAGGTTGTGCTGAACTATGAACCATAGTGTCAGGTATTCATTCATTCATTCATTCATTCACCATTCACTAGTTCAAAGAGAGCAAAGTTTCCCCCACACATAGAAAATAACTTCATTTCCATTGTCAATCTCGTGAGATGTTTACAAATCAACCTAGTTGTGCTCACTGCTGAGACAAAAGCATCCCAATAAGCCTAGCTTATAAATGTTAGGCAAAAATGATAAACTGAATTAGCCGAAGGGGTAACAATAAGTAATACCCATGGCCCTAGAGAAATGGGACAGGATCTGAATTCAAGGTATTCATGGAATCTAGAAACCAAGGTATCTCAGAAAGTAAGGTGAAGTCAACAGAACTAACCCTCCAGCCTCAGCACAGGGTATCTCTAAGCCAAGGAAAATGTTTATTCAATAGCCTCCCAGGTTGAAGATCCTAAGTAAGCCTATTTTGAGGGAGCAGGCTAGGAGCTACATGGGGGAGAAGACTAGATGTTTACTTTTCCACAGACAGGGATTTTGTACTCTACAGTTTTTAAAGCACCCTGACAGAGTGACTGGAGGTTTGATGAATGTCATTACAAGAAGTTATAGATGCTTTACCAGGCATGACCTGGGCTTTTGACTAATTTTCCAACCTCTGGGCTATAGAAATTGTAGAATTTGTCAATCTGCCACAGAGAATTTCCCATAAAATCCCAAAGCATTATTTGTTCTGTTAGCTTTATGACTGTTTTTTTAAAATACCAATATTTCACCAGAAGCATAGCTCCTTCAGTGGTTATCCATGAGCAATATGCACACCAGCAAAACACAAGTGGATATTAGAAAACCCACAGCAAAAAGATGAAGGGGGGGTTTCCTGAAGTCCATATTGACAAGTGGGATGTTATAGATCATAATTCTAATTTCTTTTTTAGCTTTTATCACCTTAAGATTAAGAATCAGAATGAGAAAGTCACAGCTAGAATGTGTCCATGTGGTACTTAAAAGCAGCCAAACTGATTGCTTTTAAAAGTTATGCCTTTAAACACAACTGTGACCTGGTACATCATAGCAAAGTCACGATAAAGATGAAAAGAAAACTCTCTTCCTATATAAATGTTTCTATTAAGTTTGAAATATGCATTTAAGGGTTTTTACTAAGTAGAAGTAAAAACCTCATTGAGCATACGATTAGGTTTGATTTTTATGATGCTTACAAAGTTTGTCTCCAAAGTGTTATGGTCTAAACCCAATACCCCTGTTAGAAGAATAAGTTAATTCTGACCAAGATCTGTTGCCGGACCTCAGGCAAGCCAATTACCCTGTCTGTGCTTCTACAGGCTATATTTAATGTGAGGCAGCTGAACTCATTCTTGCAGATATGAAAAAAAAAATCATCTGAATGAAAGATTGGGTCAGGATCCCATACAGAAAACAATTTAAATCCAGTCTCACTGAATTAAAAGTCAATAACCTACTTGTTTTCGAGTTTGCTATGTTTAGTTTCAATTTGAACCCCTACCACAGTTCCAGATGGGTGGGATGGACAGAGGAATTGTTACTGTCACCCACAGCATGCCTGGAGAGGACAGGTGTCTGTGGTCACTCACATTCCTTCCAGCCTTCAGAGTATTGGTAACTGACAGGTAGGGATAGGAGTTGGAATTCCAACTAAAATATAGCCAGTTAAAAACAAGTGCAAGAAAATGAAGTAGAAAACAGAAAGCTGTATAAACATATCAGTTTTTTAGGTGTCCCTATTAATTATGAGTTCATTAATTCACTAAGAATGCTCTCTGAATACCTACTACAGATGGGACCTTTATTGATGGCTGGGAGTGGTAAGTGTTGCCAGGGACAGGGAGTAAAGTTAAGTAGTATCACCCGAATGATTAGGTCGACTTTTCTAGGAAAGGAGGTGTTTATCTGAATCTAGTATCCAGGTAACATGAGGGAGAGGACATGAGTAAAGTGAGCAGAACTCACATCCTCATGGGAATTCGGCCTTGATCATGAGAAACTCTACTGACCTGCACAGGCAAGGTCTGGGAGCAAGAGGCTACCGTCATCCCACTTTACACATACTGCCTGCTTTTTAAAAGAAGAGAGACAGGAATCAAGTTTGAAGGAAGGGCTACTGGTTGAATTAAGGTAAAACTAGCAGTAACAGCAGCCATCATGCTGAAAGGTGGTGTTAGTTCCAGTTTTTTGTATGTCCCCATGCTATGGTGGGGATCAAGGGTCATGCATGGTCAATTAGGAAGCAGTTAGCTACAATGCTAATGGAAATATTTTAGGGGAGACCTAACAACACCCACAGTGTTTGAGACTTCCTAGAAGACTGCAGTTCATTGGTCCCAGACAGTGCTATATACATACATGGCTTTAGGGGAAGCGATGGAATGTTCTAAGAGATGATTGACATGTACACAGATGTTAAATGAATATGCATAGACTACTTTGATTTCTCTTTTATAGAAGTATAATAAATTGGGACCATCTTACATTAAGACAAATATTACCCTCTTTCTGAACATATGCACATAATTTATCTCGGGATACATGCTATATTTATAAAGAAAAATTAGAGAAATGAAGAGTTTACGAAAGATTCCTAGCTAATACATGCAGGCTGAATCCACCATCAGTCATGTTCTCTGGTCTCCTTTTCTTTTAGGTGATGGAGCGGTGGGAAAATCAAGGCAGTCCTCAAACAAGTTTATCTGCTCCGGCCGTCCCACAGAACCTGCCCTTCCCACCTTCCCTTCCCAGGAGCTCCTTTCCTGATTCAACAGAGGCCTTTGATCCACGGAAACCCGACCCATATGAGCTCTACGAGAAATCGAGAGCCATTTATGAAAGTAGGCGTAAGTGACAGCCACGCAAAGCAAGGGAACATTGATAGTGGCCAACACCAGCCTGGGGGAATACCTGGGGGCTGAATGATCTGGTAGTGTGATTTACCTTCTGAGGCTCAAAGGTATCTCCAGAGTAGGACAGCTGCTCTACAGTTGTCCTCAAGCCTGGCTTCTCTTGTGTGTGATTGCATTTGAAGTGGGAATACTTTTATTTTTATGAGGTACTGTGTGAATGTTTCTATACATGTACATATTGTACAATGATTGAATTGGGATAATTAGCAAAGAGAGGATATCCATAATAAGAACACTTTAAAACCCTATCTTTACCTAAGTTTAAATATATATTATGATTAGCTACAGGCACTTTGATGTGACAGAATTTAGCGCCTTTCTATCTAACCCGTCTCTATACTCATTGACTTCAAGAGCCTGTCACTTCTAAAAGTATCTCTGGGGCTTCAGTTGCATTTGCCCCTAAGCCCCTGAAGAAATGAGGATGGAGTCAGGTTGCTAGATTGGTTCAAGTCACCAAATAAAATAAAGCAATGTTTGGAACTTCTAATCCATTCAACCTGACCTTGAATCTAAAGCTTAAATTTTATTGTCTTAGAACCTTGAAGGCAGTCATTGGAGAAGTCCAGGCCTTGAGTAAAATAAAATTACAGGCAAGTCTTTCTAACTCAGAATCATGAATCAAGCCGTCCCCAAAGCAGGGAGAAGCAAGAACCAATCGTTGCAGCCTGGATCTTAAGCTGCCTTTAATGTGCCTGTTCATGTGCCAGGCTCCCTATTTGAAGACCTTTAGAATTATTTTGGCTTCTAATATCAAATGTATCTTTGTTGTGTCCTTTCCTCTCCTCTATGGGCGCTAAATGACACAGGTGTATAAAACATGACATTGAATAATAAGACCCCGAGGAACTGTGGAGGAATCACAAGTATTTAAAAGGCCCTGGTCCCCGACGCTTCCTTCACGGTCTGCTGGTTTTCTGCTTCCAACCCCCATCCCTTAGTAGATCAGTTCCAGCTTCATCACATGCATTGTGAATGGAAGTTCTCAGCCCTGTGTGGTCTCAGGGGATCTTGAAGCCGCTTGCTCCTTTGATAAGTTCAGGGGCTGAGAATTCTGCACCCGGCTGGTTAAGAGAAAAGCAAATGTTACACCTTTACCCCACCCTCTGTTCATAGTAATTTTTGTAGTTAGTGATGTTTTTATTAAAAGATAAAGAGATATAGAATATGTTCTATGGGGGTGTGGTGAGATATGGGGGAAGGGGATGTCTCAGCAAGCCCATGCATCCCTTCCTCCTGAGGGACCAGTCACAGGATGGTATAGTATAGAATAGAGTTTATTCAGGGCATAGGGAGGGGAGTTAAGAGGGTAATAGAGGCAGAGAGAGGCAGATAGTGGCAGAGAAGGGGGGGCAGAGAAGAGAGAAGAGAAGAGAGAGAGGAGAGAGAGAGAGAAAAGAAAAGTAGATGCCAGCCATGAGCACATGGAGAGAGGGGAAAGGAAGGAGGAAGGGGTGAGCGAACAAAGGGGAGCAAGAAGGCAAGAGAGCAGGAAATCAAGAGAGAGAGGAGAGGGCAAGCATCCCCTTTTATAGTAGGCCAGGCCTACCTGGCTGTTGCCAGGTAACTGTAGGGAGGAACATACCTGGGGCTGTTGCCAGGTAACTGTGGGGTGGAGTTTAGATAGAATGCTAACAGAACAGCCGGCCATTGAGAAATCATTTTCATCAGAATGAGCCCACACATGCACACACTTTTAAATAATCAGTTACATCCAACTTACAGGGTTTTCTTCTGCCCTCTCTGGATAAATGATTGAAATACCTTTAGAGGTTTGTGTTCTTGGACCATCTACTACAGTAAAGACAGAGCAAAGTGAGCAGTTATAACTGAATGATAAAGGGTATAAATTTGGAGTACCGGTGCTCATTAAATTCGGAGAAAAAAAACGCAAAGCTATCAACCCATCCCTTACTATATTTCTACCTCAACGGTCAAGTATTCATGGAATACTTACTTTGCTGTCACCACTGTGGCAAGAACCAGAAATGAGCAGTATGCCCCGCTCTAGCAAATTTAATGGGGAAAGAAGCGAAAGTGTAAATGAGTGGAGGAAGACACAGTAGATGCCCCTGCTTTCAGTGATCAATAACATCGCAGGACTAAGGGATCGTCCCCACATCTTAATTGCATTCAGGGACTGTGAGGAGTTGCTTCCTCTTGGTTTTGTACCTTTGTTGCTCCTTGTGCAGTTTCCAGAACAATGCAAAGCTGATTCAGGACAGAGGTCAAGTTTGTACTGTTTCCAGCGTCTTCTGTCTGAGAGCACCTAACGCAGCCACGCCCTCCATTTCTAAACAGGAATTGTACATACCCTTATTCAGCCCTAAAGCAGTAAGGATTTCTGTAAGGAGCATCCGCCGTTCCATTTCAGTTTACTGCCCTTCTACTCCTCCCATGTAGCATCCTGGATCTGAGCAAAGCAACCACCTTAACCTCCAGTATCTTCCTTTGCCACCACCCAGGGAGATTTTTATCCCTCTGCCCCAGCATCAGCCACAGCAGCAAGAACAGCAGTCCCTCCCCCAGAGCCTGAGCCCACACCAGTGCAAAGCCCACCTGCCTGTGTCCATCACCCTCTAAGGTTTCCCCGTTCCCAGGCCACGCCTCTCAGGAAGCTCATTTCCCCCCTCCTAAGCTTCCCTTCCACCAGGTTACTTCACGACACTCAGTGAGTGTGAATGAAACACAGAAACTAGGTAAGAAAAACTGTCCCTGAAGGTGGAAGTGCCATGTGAGCACAGGCTTTCTGTAGTTGCTACACAGGCAAAAGCCTTTGGTGCTCTCTACCTTGCCCATTTCCAAGTATTGAAACATTTCGTTCTCTCACATTTTTAGAGTGATGCCTTTTTGGTTTATTTAAACAGTAGCTTCCCAAGCAACTACAACAAAATGCTATGAAAAACTTAACTGATGGTTAGAAAGCCCAGCCTAAGCCTCGCCTTCAAACCGGACTTGCAGCACAATGATCAGCAAGCATATAAAGCCCAATTAAAAATCCAGATTTATAATTTTTTATTACAAAACCCTTCTGTGCACATTCCTTTGAATCATGTCCACGAGCTTTAAGTTTAGATCTACCAATTCTTCTGCCTATAAGATTCTTCCTGAGAGAAAACAGAATTGGTAAGAGTAGGAGAAAGTACAGAATAGAATCCTACTCTAATTTGTAAAACTCTTTGAAGTTTCCCTGGTTTCGTGCAGATCCAGATATCCTCCCTTACAACCCTGCCAGGAGATACCAAGATTTGCAGTCTCCAAATAGAAAGATGCCACTCCACCTACAAGCCACGGCTCTACAGAGCTGTACGCGGTTTGGGTTCTGTAAAATTGTAAAGAACTATTTGGATTCAAGTCACTGCCCCCCCTGTAAATGACGGAAATTTATCAAATGATGTAAATGCTGCCGTGCCTCATTTAATCCTAATTAGATTAAGCTGACAGTTTAATGTACGTGCACAGGACATCTTAATAAAGATGTGTTCCTTGGGGAAACTTTGCCTTTAAACAAAGAAAGACAGACATAGGCTAATAGAGCACCATGAAGCAGAGCGGGACAGGGGGGTATCCTGAGAGGAAGCCAGCACCACCTCCCATCCTCATGAGATGTTCTAAGATGAGGAGACACCAGGAAAAGAACAGAAAAGAAAAGGCTCCACCCACAGGCAGGCAGTGCACAGAGACGACCCCCAAGGATCCACATTAATCAACAAGAACATATGAAGCACTCAATGTGTGTCTAAAACTCTGGTAGGCACTCAGAGAAAATTCACAAGAATTCATGTCTAATTAGAAAATTAAGGTGAAACACATAGAGAAACAGTTTCTGAACAAGACTGCCTTGTGGACAACAGTAAATAATAACACTGGGACTTGAATGTGTGCAGTGGTACAACAAAGATAACTACAAATGCTGGTAGTTTCCCAGCTTCTGGGTACAAGCCCACCTTGGCCCTTGGATAAGCATGCTATTATGGCCTTTTCTGATGAACCTCATTAAGGAAGGTACTTTCTTTGCAAGCACAAATGGAATAACTCAAGTATCCTGTCCGTCAGCATCCCGGATGTTCACCCATAGATGAAGTTTCTAACTGGGAGTGGGAAAGTTATTCCTAAAAACCCTTACTGCTTCATCCCTCCCCACATGTTCTGTATGTATGGTGCTAGCTTTGCTCCAACCCCATATTTCCCGATGGAAAATGGTTTTTGATGATATAGTGACCAATGAGATCATGTAGGGTAACCACACCTGAGAGTTTCCTGGGATGCCCTGGTCTTAATTGTCCTGTTATGATTATTAATAGTTTCTCTTTCAATCTCCAGAGATTATCTTTATTTGAGTGATGAATCATATAATTTTCATTTACAGTAAATAGCCATCATGGCTAAGAAAAGTGTATTTCTAATGTACAGATCTTGGCAATAATTTTTAACATTAAAACTAAGAAAAATACTTTTCCAGTTACTTAGTCAAGCAATTTATTTAACTAATAAGGTTTTTGCCTCTACAAGTTTTCTCTCTGACTAGTCTTCAGATGACTATTTTGGTGGCTTATTTTGGGAGTCAAATTTCCAGTGAACGCCACAGCCCTGACCCCATGCCTAAAGTTGTCCTTACGTTCCGACCTTGAACATGGCAAACTTGAATATAGAAAAACTAGGTTAAGAAGTTTTACACAGTTAGTATCAGGCCATTACCATTTGAGTTCTTAACACACAGGCTAAATCCAATTCAACATTGCAATAATCCCTGCTCAGAAGGGCACTTAATCTTGCCTGTCTCTGGTCCCCTAGGAAAGACTGTGTCTAGATAACAACAGGTGCCAATCACATCCCCTCCTTTCGAGTTGGCAAGGCAACATGAAGAACTTCCCAGAGAAAGTGAGTGCTGCTCCCTTTGGGCTCTTACGACAGAAAGCTCCTGCTATTCTAAGGACGGACGATTGAGGATGAGAAAGGAGAAGTTTATCTTATTACTTCATCTTTCCTAAGGCCAGCTTTAGTCTAAGAGCTCAGCTTTTCAATAGCAAGTTCTAGGGAGATTTTCTGGGCACACTCCATAAGGCAGCTGAAGCAGAAGAGGGTCCAAACTGGAATAATGAATGAAAGGCCTTGTCTCTTGACATTCTCCCTCACTGCCTGTCCCTTGCTCTGGAGCAGAAGTGAATTACCATGGAAGGTGGTGCCAAACCTGTTTTTCTCTTCACATTGAACCTTGGTTGCTATAAATAACAATTTAAGAGGTTCAACCTGTCCACACTCCTTCGTGATAAGATACCACTCAAGAGTATGATCATAAACATGTCAAGGGCCCCGCTGTCTGAGGACTCTGAAACCAGAGCATCTTTAAAACAGAAGTTCTTTGGAATTTCTCCAGGAATAGCTTACACCATTGACTTTTCTTCCCAGAAATTAGAAACCATAATAAACCACCTGGGTCTCCCTGGCAAAGTAGCAATCAGAAGTACCCACAGTCAGAAAAGAGCCTAATGGAGATGCTAGTGTTTTTCAGTAGCACACCCAGAATGAAATTACAGTCTATAACAGGCAACGTGTCCGCCACACTATGGCTTCTCCCCTTTCCTTTGGTTGTTCATTACTTAGCTGTCCCATTGCGCTGTGTAATGCACACACAGTTCATGCTGTTCACAGGCATGTATTTCTATTTCCCAAGGGTTGGCTCCTTCTTTGTTATTGGTGAACAATGCATGGAGTTTGCAATGCCTTCCAACCTAATCAAAGAGCCATTTGGAAAGACAGTAGAAAATGACACCATCTACCACAGTACACTCCCAGAGATTCAGGATACTGATGTTGGAGCGGCCACATGACACAAGGCAGTAGCCTTCCCCAGTGCTCGGAAAGAGAGCCCTCAAGAACATTTGAGTCCTTCACTTGAGCTGGCCTGACCCCACAAATCCTTCTCCATGGGATCCAGTGCTTGATACGGCATACTGGAAAGGACAAATGTATGGAGGGCTCTGATGCAGGCAGGTATTTGAGTACTTATAAAAAGTGCATCTTGCCACCCAGGGAGCACACTTGCAACTGAACACAAGCCTGAACCCTGGTCCACATTGCCTAGACAGTGACGGTGTCATGGGCCTGAACCCTGGTCCACATTGCCTAGACAGTGATGGTGTCACAGGCCTGAACCCTGGTCCACATTGCCTAGACAGTGACGGTGTCACGGGCCTGAACCCTGGTCCACATTGCCTAGACAGTGACGGTATTCCACACCCTTAATTAAATTACCTCTCCTATGTGTTCTTTCAAGCACAATCTTACTTTAGTGAACTATTAAAATAAGATGAGGTGTTAAAAGTATTCAGACACTCTTACCTGTGACTTAACATCAGAATCATGAGCGAAAAATATAGCACATTATTACTTTAATACCCTCAACTGTACTGTAAATGTAAATTTTCTCTGCCTTTTATCACTCTATCCTTGGTATGATTTATATTTATAATTTGACCTGTTGGCGGGGGGGACTGTCTTTTAGTTGGCACTTCTAATATATTACTTTGACTTTGTAACATTTTGGAAAATGAGGTCGATAAATCCATTAAGGCTGTGTTTGCCATTTTTGATACATAGATCTTGATTAGTTCGGAAATGTGATCTCAAAAATGGTTCTTTAGGAAGCTGTCAAGAAAACTGTGATACATAGATATCTATGAGCTTCCTTTTAAACTAAGAAGTGACCATGACATGAGATACTAATCTAGACAGTAAGATAAACATTATGCTACAGCACAGCTTCTTGTGTTTGCAGGATTAGATATAATGTCATCATTTGTGAATTTATTATGTTCAATAATTTAAAGCTTCATGCTTCTGTAGATGAAGGATGGAAGAGCAGAAAACTGTGAAAACTGGACCCAAAACTTAGTCCTTATCTGAGAGTTCTTCAGTGTCAAGAGTATTGCTAGTGCAGGTTCCCTGTGTAACCCAAAGTACTTTTATGAATAAATATGAGTCTATCAGGGCTTCAGTAAATGGAATTTAATTGCTAAGTGGAAGGTAAGTCCTAGTGAGATTATGATAATATAAAGTGTCAGTTTTACACTAATGGCAGTATCTAGAAGGTAGTAATCTTCCATTCCTGACATGGCTCTATCTTTCTCATGACAGGACATTTCTCATTCAAAATCCTAGGCCACCATAGTAAACATGAAGGCTCTTCAAAAAAGAGCAATCCTACTAGAAAACTAATTTGTCTTTACACAGCTTACTGGCATGATCCCTGTGCCCCACTGGACAAGGCTAGCCTACTACCCAAAAGAACTGAGCTCCGACCAAAACAACCAAATTAGGTCTTATTGTAACACTTTTTTTTTAACTTGTCGATAAAATATTTGGGTTTATAGTGCTCCGTATAATTCAACCCTATTATAAAGTCATAGAAGTCTAACACTGAGATGTTCTGTGCTACATTCCCCTCAATCTGCTTGAATAGTATTAAGTTGCCCCTCTATAAATTTTAATTAAAAAATAATCATTTGTGTGATTATATATCATAGCAATATAATCATTTACATGAGTGTGATAATAATGTTCTAAAATGTATTCCAACTTAAAACTAACTTACATATTAAACATAAGGAGGAGGATTTGTTTTTGGCAAGGAAATTTTGCAATTATTTTATCAACAGTGTGTTTTCTGGCCTTGAAGGATTTTGTGGCAACTTCTAGTTAATTTTTGGCAGTATAACTCTAGTAAGTTCATCATAAAGGCAGTAATATCCTGCCACTCGCAGATGAATCTCAGATCATCCTTATTTGGCTGGGTGTTTATTGGCAAGAAGTTTCTGTATATGCGTCTTCTGCACGTCTCAGATTAAACCCCATCACATGACTTAAGAATGCGTCTATAGGAAGAACCAAAGAGGAAGGTGAAGCATACTTGAAGATCATAGGAAAGAAGTTATACCACTGCGGACAGGAGCCATAGCACATGCACATGAACTCAGCAGAGAGGATGAAGCAGGAAAATCCTGCTTGAGGTCAGCCTGGGCTACATAGTCTTCTTGTCTGCAAGAACAAAGAAAAGAAGGAAGGCAAAAAAGTAGGGCAAAGGGAGGGGCAACCAAAGAGCACAGGGTGCTGTGCTTCCACAGTAGTAGTGACGACAGAACACAATATTAGATAGCGAGTTTTAATTACAAGCAAGTTAAAAACAAAATGGTATTTTCATGCACCTTTTTATTTTCCTAAAAATGATCCTGAAGAGTTACCTGGGATAAGATACAGAATGAGTTCCGTGAATCTCTCAGTACTATGAGCTTATCTTACCACCTACACAATGAAGGATACAGCCTGGCAGTCCTGTGGGATGTAATAGCTTTGGGAAGCAAATGAAAACTCAAGGGACAGTTTAGTGATGTCAACTTCTATGCGTTCAATAGTTACTGATACAGAGTGTATTTCTTCAGCACATCTGTGAGGGCGTAGGGAGGACCTGCATGCGTCCGTCCTTACCCATGAGAGCAGCTGGTCTCCAAATACTTCCAGTACAGAGAACCAGGATCTCCAGGGTCCTAGAATCTAAATGTGAGACATTCCTACTTTTAAGAGGTGTTTCATGTTTTTGATGTTAATGACTTTGTGTTGTTAGACATGAGGTGGCCAAGTCATACTTCACATGCAGGCTCTACTTTGCTAGAATGAACAAGCTTAGCTGAATTGCTTGGGCATAACTTGAACTTTCCAAATTATTAGGAATCTCAAAATATTTGGACTGGTATTAAAAGTGTGGTCATTGATTGAAATATTCACTTTTCATCTTAGTGTTTTATGAAAAAGTATCATAATAAGGTTTCAAAGAACTCTTGCTGCATAGATTTTGGGTTCTGAATTGACATACCTCCAAATAAATAGTCTTATATTGAACATAAAAATTTAATAATATTTGAAAATGATATTTTTCCATGCTCATAAAAGAATACATATCTTTTTATTTTCATGTATGTGGGAATACATGAACATATTTACTGACACATAGGCAGGCAATTTTATCTACCAACTTCCATTGATTTTGGAAACACATGATCAAGAAATATAAACATGAGCACGAGATTTGGGTTGGGGGAGTTGTAGTATCAACAAAACAGAAAATAAAGACGAATTTTAAAATGCCATAAATGAATTTCAACTTGAATTCCCATTTTCCCATCCAGAACAAGTGCCACCCAGGACCAGTGTTCGAATGGATTCCTCTGGCAAGTATTCAGAATTCACAGTTCTGTGAATACACGTCTTCCACTTTGTGTAACCAATCATTCTCCTGAGCAGTATCAACTTTTCACTATGTAATATTCACTGTGATGATTAACTCACCTACATATTCACATATATTCAAGACAGAGAGCAAGCCTCATCACTCTGCAACAAAAGACGTCATAAAAAAAAAAAAGTTACTAAAAGACTGTACTCAGAAGCACCTGTTGAAGAAAACCCTCAGATCAGACAGATCCGTGCTGTCCAGTAGGGCAGCTACTAGATACTAGAATGCACTGTAGATGCATTATCAACTTGTGTACTACCCACACTGGATTTCCCAGACTTAGTTCAGAAGTAAGCCTCGTTAACTTGCTTTATATTAAGATGGTATTTGGATAATTGTTAAAATATATTACTAAAATTGATATCTGTTAAAATTTAAAGTGACTACTTGGCAATATTAAATAACTCCTATAATTTATATTTTATTTTAGCCAGATAAATGGAAATAAGGAGGTAGAATATCTCAGGAGAGGGAAGTTAAATATTTCCCCAAAAAAACCTTATTAAAGAAGTTGTTAATATAGATTGAAATTATTTTCAGCTTAATTAAATACCTCTATCAACTTGGTTTTTTTAAAAAGTAATTCTAGTTACAAAACGTATTTTGATACTATTTTAAATTAAGGTACACTATTATAGCTTCTAATTTAAGAACTTAGGAAATATCTTAATACTTTTACTTGTTTTTGTTTTATTTATTCCTCCCAAAACTACATCATTGTTTATGATGTAAACTATAATATATAACATTGTTGTAGACACAAAGGAGGAAAAGAAGAACTAACTTCCCTCTCAAGTTCCTGAAGAGACCCTCTGAACATCTGGTTAGACTGCTAGATCTGAGTCCTGCACACTCAGAGTATGCAGACAGCAGTGTTTCTTAGTGACAGCCCCACCTCACCACCATGGGCCTCAGCACACATCCTAGTGCATTTCCATGGTGACAGCTCATTATCCACCTCAGCGTGCTCTAACACCCCTGGAGAGTATGTGCACTGGTGATCATTCATTCCCTAAGTTCCTCTGTCATTTTTTGAGTATGTATAAAACACAGAAGATACTGCTTAGCATCCAAATACTGTCTAAAGTAAGTGTTTGGCTCCGTTTGAAATCTTTAGACTGTGGCTGTTCTTGCATCTGACTGAGCTACTAACTATAAAACCCTTGTCGTGTTTAAAAATATCTTATGCCCGGGGAGAAAATGATTATTAATATTACTAGGCCCAGTAATTATGTTTTAAATGGAAATCAGGACTTAATGTGGCTTCAGAAATATACTTCTTGAAACATTTCAATGTCCAAATGTATTTTATTTAGAAATGAAGGAAGAGGAGAAGGGTCACCCAATAGCTTGTTATCTTGATATATGTACAAAGTCATACTTTTACATCTAAACTATAAAAGGTAAAAGTTATTAGTTTAAATACCTTATTCTAATGTATGACTCAAATTTTCAAGAAAGAACCAATCCAAATATTTTAAGCGTACACATAAATTAACAAAATATAGAAAATCATGACTATATTCAACATAGCTCCCTAATGAAATTTCTTACAGAGTTAAAATAATTTTTCATCAAATTATCCGAGGCAGGTCAGGCAGACCACATGAGCCTAGCTTGGGAGAGTCACAGAGAACATATGAGCCTCGCTAGGGAGAGGCACAGAGACTACATGCAGCTTGTCTGGCTTAGGGCGCTTCTTTAGAACCCAGGACCATCAATCAGGACAGAGATCAATCAAATGGAAAAAGAATAAAAAGTCTGTTCAGTTTGTTATTAAAATAATATAAGGACATTAAAGAATTCAGTAATCAAACCAGGCTTGGCGGCACATGGCTCTAAGCACAGCACTTGGAAGGCAGAGGCTGGTGGGGAGCTCTGTGAGTATCGGGCCAGCCTGGTCTACAGAGTGAGTTTTGGGTCAGCCAGGGCTACACAGAGAAACCGTGAGAAAGAGAGGGAGGAAAGGAGGAAGGGAGGGGAGGGAAGGAGGGAGGGGGAGAGAGAGAGAGAGAGAAGACAGTAAGGGAGGGGGAGGGGAGGAGAAGATGGGAGAGGAGGGGGAGGGGAGGGGAGGGGAGGGGGGGGGAGGAGAAGACGGAGAGGAGGGAAGGGGAGGGGAGGGGAGGGGAGGGGAGGGGAGGGAGGAAGATGGGAGGGAAGGGGAGGGGAGGGGAGGGGAGAAAGGAGTTTTATTATGCCCACAGCCTGCTGCTATCTTATTACCAAAGGAATAAAGGGGAAAAGTAAAGAAGAGAGATTCCTTTAAAACCAAATGTATCCGCTACTTACGTGGTAATATTTGATTCCAGTGATCAAAACCAATTAATTCTTCTTTAGCTCACTCAGTATCAGAGGGCTTGAAAATCCAAACCTTCAGATATATTTAACAATGCCCTTCAATTCCTCAGTCCTTTCTCAGGCCTCCTAAATCTCTTTACAAGAGAAAACCAAAAACAGCAACAGTCTTCTCAATAAGGAAAACTGAATAAATAAAGGCTCTTGCATCAAATGTGATAGTAAGGCGCAGTAGTTTTGTTTTAATTAACACATGAAAGAGATTCAACTACCAAACAGACATGTTTGCAACAGCATCCCATGTGACAAATCAATGCTGCTCTCAACACCGTGCTTTTCAAAGGCAGAAGTTCTTTAAATGTGAAGTGTCCTGGAGTCTTAATGCAAACAGGAACAAGCTTTTAAAAATGTGCTGTCCTTCGTTATGAAGGAAATTGTCCTGACACCATTTACTACTGTTTTGAGACAGAGTCTCTCACTCTGGGTCCCTGGTGACTTGAACTCACACTAATGCACCCGTGTCTGCGCCCCAGGTGCTGGGATTAACGTTTTGCACCAGCACACCTAGCTTTGCTTACTATGCTTTGAATGGGAGCTTTTATAAGACTAGTGTGAGCCCAGGATACATTAGAGCTTGTGTATTCCATCTCACTGACTTTCCTCAAAGGTCACACAGAATCCCATCAGAGATGAATATCATAAAGCACTTTGTTTCCTAATGCCTGTATGAACTGGGGCCCTTCTTCTAAGAAAGATGGAGCACTGGCCATGGCTAATCCATAAAACACCAGTGTCCAAGAGATCTTCTATCTCCTTTCAGTCCATCCCTCTAACCCCACTGTCTTCTTGGGCAATATCTGAAGAGTGTCCCTGATAGTCTTCTCAAATTGCTGAGGGAGAAGAAGAAAATAAAAGCAAGTACAAAACAAACCAAACAAGGAAGTAGAAGAGAGGAGGGTGTGTGGGCCTGGGTCAGGAGCATCCTAAGTGGCTCAGGACTGATGACTCCCAAGGGCACGGTTTCCTTCTAGACAAGATGGGTACTGGGGACAGTGAACTGCAGAGGTGAAGAAGGAAGCATAGAGACCTCCTCACTTACAGTAATCAGGGGAAAGGTAAAAACATGACGTGGTAACTGAGCCCGTCATCAGAAGACCAGCCATGGTGAGGTATTAAAACCATCAGCTCTTTCCCAAAGCTAACAAAGCAAGGAAGGAAAAGGACAGTGCACCCTGTCTTTGTGCTTAAAATCATAAATAATTAAAAATTAAAAATTAAAATAGTCAGTGCATAAGGCCAGGCTCAAAAAGGAGGAAAAACAAAACAGAAGAAAAATTATCTTTCTAGAAGCACTTATAAAAAAACAAACAAACAAACAAAAACCTCAAGATAATCTATCATTTAAACTATTTCCAGTTATTTGTGTCTCTAAAGTTTCTAGCCCTGCAGCCTCTATGTTTGAAATCAGCAAAGAAATAAATAAATCATATCTGCTGCCACACAGCTCTGACAACCTCTCTGGCTCTCTCTTGCTTGGGTGCCACCATGCTGTTCATGTCTGCCTAGAACAGAAAGGTAATTGTGAAGCAGTTGAAGACAGGGACGATCAGAGCAATAGTCAGGACCTCCCCCACCCCGCTCCCAGGACTGGATGGATGCCGTTCAGCAGCTAAAAGCACTCACTGCTCCAGGGGACCTGAGTTGGTTCCCAACACCTGCACTGGGTGCAGCTCTGGGGGATGCAATGCCATGTTGGGTCTTCTACAGGCAATAATGTGTAAACACATTTGTGCATACACAAATTAATTTTTAATTGTCAGGGAAAGGGCCATCAGAAAGTAAAAGGAGGCTATCTTGCCTTTGCATCTCTGTTTTTCAGGATTAAATAAATAAACCAGATAAAATCTAGAATTGTTTCCATTTCAAAAATAACTGATTCATTCACTAAGAAAAGTTCTTATATCCTACAACAGTACTCTCTGACATAAACCAAATCCTTAGTACCTGACACATCTCAAAACACCATTGCTGGGGTTGGCATAATCTTAGCATTTTCTTATAGGGGAAATCTCGTAACAGATAAGATGTAGCATACAGCAGAACCCTCTTGGTGTTCTTTGGGCAGTACACACAGGTACCAATGTCATGAAGGAATATTTCACTGGTGGGTATACACAACAGTCATGCTAGAACGAGGAGAGGTAGGGAAAAGTTCTGACTCTTAAAATACAAAAGCACCATTACCTTCTTCTTGCATTTCCTGTTTCTATGGTTGAGAGTGTTCCAAGTTTAAAGTGACCTAGAAGGGGGCAGGGGTGATGTTGATAGCTGTATCCTAACCAGTTTGTGGAGGTTGGACTACACTGGACTATTATCTGTCCTCTTCCTCATGTATTTCTCTGACCCTTGGGAAACCTACTGCTATGGTTTTATAGGATTGTCCTACCAGCCTCCAGATGCCTCAAGGCTTATTGAGTTTTAAAACCATTGTGTCTTATACTGTATTGAGCAACATTTTTACCATTTCTTTACCACCTAATTCTAACTAATAACTGAGCCCTTCTAACTTTTCCCATCTTTAAAGTATGAGTGATTGCACAGCTTTTAAAGAATAACTAGTAGATATGGACATCTAACTGATTATTCTTCTTTGACAGTGTTGTAGTATTAGTTGAATGTGAAAGACCTTGGTTATATGTATGTTTGGGCATAAAAGACACAAATGCTTGTGAGTCTTGGACAGTATACACATATATAGTATTTTAAGCCAGTTCAGGTCTGTTAAGAGAGTACCAGACAATTATCATTTGCCCTCATGTCAGAAGTAGAAGGCTTGCCTTTCATTTGTCACTGAAAATGGCCCAGATGGTTGGGTACAAAGCCCAGCCTAGAATGGTTCTATTTGGTGTGCTGTACCTACAGCCCTTTACTGGAGAGCCTTGATTGATGTGTTTCCCCCAAAGACCACATAAAAGACATGTGTGACATTCTCTTTGAAGAGTCAAATGTTTTTCATTATTTTAGTTTATTCTAGGAATGAAATAAATACCATTCAGGAGAGTTTCCCAGCTTTCTTAAAGATCCATTTCTGTTCTTTTGATTTGACTTTAGCTGGGTGTCCCTCATCCAATTTATTTTCGAGATGCTAATGAAATCAATAGTTCATAATGGCTTCCATATTCTAAAATATCTGGGGGTGGGGAGTTCTTCTTGGGCCTAGATAGATTTCTGCTTGTATCTTATAAAAAGGACTAAAGGAGCTTACCAAAAATAAATTACTTAACCCCCTAATGAAGCAAAATTTAAGGAATATTTTCTAATTTTTGCAATTTTAAAATATACAACTTCTATTAGATATTATAACACACACACGCATGCACACACACGCATGCACACGCATGCACACACATACACACACAGCAGAGGCCAACACTGAATGCATCAAATTGGAAACAGACGGTAGTAGCTTACTAGGCAGTACTTACATTGACACTTGCAGGTTTTGCCATCTGGTCTCTCACTCATTTTCTGAGGTAATCAGAGCAAACATCCTCAAAGTCATAGGGAGGTAGGCAAGCTTCTTAAAGGCAATCCAAAGTTCTCTGGAAAATTAAAATTTATCATCAACTTCTTTCTCTCTGAAACTCATGTGTTCTCTCCATCTGCAGAAGATGCCCTAGCAATGCTTGCAGCTGCTCGCTGCCTTTCCGGGGACTACATACATCTAGAGCGTACACTTCTTTGCCACCGTGTTTTTTCTCTCCTCTGTGCTTTCCATTGACTAACAACACTCTCATTAATCACATCCACAAAATTAATTTGTCATCAATGTGCTCTGTTTCTCGGGAGGTGGGGAAGAGGCAGTATTCGTTACTCAATGGGGTTTCCTTTATGCCAGGTCCAGATTATAAAGAATTGGATGTTCACCTTCGGAGGATGGAGTCTGGATTTGGCTTCAGAATCCTTGGGGGAGATGAGCCTGGACAGCCTGTAAGTTGAATCCAGTGTATTTCCACACATGACTGTTTTGTGCAGAATTACCAGGAAAACATCATTCAGTATGGCATTGAAACAGAAATGTTTAGAAAATTGCAGTTTGTCTTCTCTTTTCTATTTCCCTTAACAATACTTTACAACACACAAGTATCTCTATGGCCATTATCTCACCACGCTACTGTCTCGAAGAACAGACCGATTCTTGTTGAGTAGTTCAATTATTTAATGGTTCTGAAACATAGGATTCTGTAGGAGACAGTCACAAGATAAGACAAAAGAGGTGGAGGAAACCACCTCTTCTGGAAACCACAGAGTTATATATTTTATATAAAAAATATATATATATATAAATTTATATATATAAATATATATATTTATATATTTTAACAACACAAAAAACAATAAAGACCAGAAAACAAAGGGGTAAATAGACATAAAATCAAATTCTCTACTTCAAAAGCTAACCCAGATTGAATTAAGGCATTATGAGAAGAATATGTTCATGGATCAGCAGCAGTTGAAAGTCTACTGAAAATCTGAGAATGGTTCTGGAGCAATCTTTATATTATTAATATATCCATATGGCCATATGGATACGCAGAATGAAAGCATGAAGCAGCAGTACTCATGGATACACAGAAAACATAGTGAACCGTTTTGTGTGTGTGTAGTAAAATATCCTCCCAAAACACTCATTGTGAAGATGTACCTTAAATGGTGCTCAAGGAAACAGAGGCCCAATGTGAGTACGTCCCATCCTAGCTCATAGAAGAGACTAAACAGTAAGCATCTGTGTGGTCATCTGCAAGATAAGGGTAGCCAGAATCACCATCCTATAGAATGGCTTTAAAGGACTATGGATGACATAAGCTAAAACTCTTGGGGCCTGGGTGATAACAACTCCAAAGTAAATCTCTATGATCATCAGCCTGTCTTCCACCATATTAGTAGATTGTTTCTCAAAAGAAATATAAAATTGACGAGCAGAAATTCCCAAAAGAAAAAAGTCAGTCTAACAAAAGAAAGGAACCCATAATAATTAAAACTGTCCCCATGTAGATGGCCTTTGTATAAATAGAGTGAGCTCCTTCACTCTGGAGACATTCAAGCAGAGTCATTGAGAGACTGACAAGAATCATGGAGACACTTAGTATGCCCCATAAGAGAAGCTCTGCTGGGTAAAGTAGGAGGTCTCTTACTGCAGAAAACTCCAGGAAAAGAGTTTTCTAATTCCCAGGAACAAAATAGGCAACAATCACCCAGCATTCCCCTAACCCCCCAACTGCCAAAGACAATAGGAAAACTCATTGGCCAAAAATTGGTCCCACTTTTCCTTAGTGCTTCAGAAGGGGAGAGGATGGCAAACTTAGGTAGACCCTAAGGAACTTTAACATCCTGGAGGGCTTAGTCCTTGCGGACTTAGTTAAGGATTGTACTTTCATTTGCTCCCTTCACAGCTACAGTCCTTTATCCCCCTTGTCACCTCCTTCTGAGATGCTCTGTCACCGGACCAGCCCTCCAGACCCATTCCCTTCAACAGCTCATTTCTTATGCAAAGGAGTGAGATGACCTGGAGCTTCTTCTTAGATGTGGACAACATTGATTGTACCTCTAGGCAGGGCAGGGGATGGGAGGTGTGCTGGCCTCCACAGTGTGTTTGTCTGGCTTGGCTTCCTTCCGAATTGCTCAGACATGCTCATTTGTTCACACATTCTGTTTGATCAGCAAAAATTTCAGTCTATTCTAAGCCAGGATTTCATCTTTCCTGTTTATCTCTTATTCCATAAATGAAAGTTGTGCCATTTAACCAGAGAGACCAAAAAGTAAGCTTAAATTCATCATCTGCCCAAGTCTACCCAAAACTCCTCCCATCAACTAAAATGAGTTTGCTAAACTACAAAGTAAAGAGTGTCTATGTACTGGCTCATTTTAGACCCAGCTGTAGATATGGAGATCCCTAGCGTATTAATGACACAGGATGCCAGTTGGATTTTGTCTAAGTCCGGTGAAAGGTTGTGCACACAGAGTACATGAAGTGCACTGAGTCAGCAAGGGTAAGAAAAGCTGAAGATTCCCTGTGTGCTAGTCTCCTCTGCCTCAGGAATGCCTCCAAGACAGATGAAGCCTCACCTGCCCAAGCCTCAAGCCATGGAACACCTCCAAAGCAGCCACTGTGGGTTTCATGCTCTGAAATAATAGGACACTCAGGCTAAAGGACATAGCCAGGCTATCCTAGCCAGACCTCCTTATCTCAGGGTGTTTTACCCACAGAACATTCAAGCAGTTCTTAAAGAACTACAAACAAGTAGTCAGACCATGTCAGTCTGAAGCACTGGAGACTGCCCTGTCTACCCACAGCCTTCCTCGGCTTTGGTAAGTCACTAAGACAACCAAGAGCTCAAAAACGTGTTATGGGGAAAGTTTCCAATTAGCAGTAATCATGTCTTGGCTTCGTTATAGCACAATGCAAAACTCCATGAGGTTTTTGAAGACAGGACTGTGATTTGATTGGGTGGGATTTTTGTCCTCCAATCTGACACAGAGCTTGGTCCAACATATATGTGTTAGGTGGAACGGAAGAGAGTACTTAACCTCAAGACAAAGCTGAGTGTTTCAGAGTGAGTGCTGATCTCCAGTTCATACTGAGGCCTCTCTAGAATGCAGGAGTGACCTTGTCCTAGACACGAGATGCAGTGTCAGTCCTGTGGCAGATTCTCTCCCCCTCAGTATTTTTACACTGTTGAGCACTGATTCGTTTTTTTAAAATGTGATTTCCATTTTCTCTTGAAAAACAGATTTAATAACATTTCTAACAACTGGTTGGAAGCCGTCTAGTGGTGGCGCATCACTGTAGTGATCGCGCTCTGTCGACTGAGTGCTGTGTCTGTCCGAGTTCGAATCCGCTGTCCTTTCAGCAGGGGGTGGGGGGAGAACAACTGGCTGGAACCAGTTAAGACCAAGCAGGACCATAGTTCCAAAAACTCCCTCGTTACCGCTGTTACTCATTTACCCACGTGTCTTTGAAACTATCCTCCAAGACAGTTGGGCTAAAAGAAATGAAGAGGGTGACTGCTTTATATCAAAGGAGCCTGTAACCTGGGCCAGATTATGGCTCATGTATTCCCTAAGCACTGACAATATTGCTGTTTTAATTTGACAAAGCCTTAGACCCTTTCTCCTATATATGAATACACACATTGAACTATGAAATGGACATAAGGCACGGCAGCAATGATATGGATTTTGTATCTGCTGGACCACTACACTCAGGACCATTTGGGAGATACACCAACACTCCAGTCAGTAAATATCACCCTCATCCATGCCACTCTCCAGAAGCAGATGGGCTTGCCTAAGTCGTGGGATATGTGTAGACTTAGCTCGTTCAAGGAGCTAGACCGGTAGTTTACAACCTGTGGGTCACAACAAAGTACTTTTATGGTTGGGGGTCCCTCTGCTCATTTTGTACACAAGTTCCCAGGTTCCCAGCCCTGTGAACTCAATCTTCACATTCCTACATCCTTCTTCTCCTTCAGCAGGTAGGCATCAAGTATTTATAATAAGCCTCACATTACATGGATTTCTGGTTATATTTGTTGTTTTTATTAAGATGTATTCCTTTATTTAAATGATTTAAGGTATACTCCTAGGGCTGGAGAAATGGCTCAGTGGTTAAGAGCACTGGCTGCTCTTCCAGAGGTCCTGAGTTCAATTCCCAACAAGCACATGATGGCTCATGACCATCTATAAAGTGGATCTGATGCCTTCTTCTGTCGTGCAGGTACACATGCAGCAGAGCACTCACATGTTAAATAAAAAGATAAACTTAAAAAAAAAAGATATGCTCCTGCTACAGTTTTCAATTCTGGCACTTCAACCAAAAAATAGCAACCTGTCTCATCTTAATGCAAGAAAGGCTAAAACGTGAGCCTTCCAAACCAGAATGCTGCACCTCAGAGGACGACTGTCAATAACAGGGAGTCTACTGCAAGAAAAATCCTATCAGTCTGTCCTTCCTGTTTCTCCACATGCTAAGCTCAGCGATAACATACAAACCCAGCACCTCATTTAATGGCCGGTGTGCTGCAGAGGCCGAGGCTGGGAAGGCAATGTGTTCATCAGGTCTCATGGGTGGCATCGGACAGGCTCCTGCCTCCATATTTATGAAATGGTAGTGACACCCGGGGTTCATGTTGAACATGACAACTAGGCTTCCACAGACAATGAACAGCAGGACTCCTGTTCAAGCAAAGTGTCCTGGCATTTTTTTTTTCTTAAAAAGGAGATACTTTTCACAGTTAAGTAACAATAGAAATAGAAAGAAATGAAAAATTGCCAGAGAGGAACAAAAATGAGATTCCCTGCTGTGTGTTGAAAAGCAATAGAAAGGCATCAAAATGGAAAGATCTAGAAAATATCACAGTGGAGAAAAGCCTGTATGGAGAAAAAAACCTTCCAAAATAAAAAGAAGCCATGGTCCAGACCCATCCTCAGCCCTCAGTCTGACACACGCTCCCGGAGCTCTTCTGAAAGCAGAGGACATGAAATGTTTTTGCAGGACTTGGCTGCTGAACAGATCTGCTAGGGTTGTGTTTACTTGGGGCAAACAGTGCAGGAAGGATCAAAAGAATTTAAAGGCCAGCAGAAGTGGTTTGTGGTTGGGTTTTTGTTTGGTCTTGCTTTTTTTTTTCCTCATTATCTCTTCCCCTGGCTTCCTGGTACCTCAGATACTTAAATCTAAATTACTATTTCACATCACACACTGTTTTGTTCTGTGCTCTCAAAGCTTGGAAGAAAGTAGAGTCATGAAGCTGTTTCTTTGGAGCTTATTTATTTATTTATTCATTTATCTAGAATTTGCTATATGAGCACCATATTTGCATCATCGCCCCTCCCCTTCCCCTCCTCCTCCTTCCTCCAACTCTTCTCATGCCACACAGACCCCAGTCCCTCTCTAGTTTATGGCCTTTTTTTCATTACGTATTACTGTTACATAAACATACACATACATACAGCCTGCTGAGTCCATTTAGCATGACTCAAACATATATGATTTAGGGCTGAGCACTTGGTATTAGAGAACATGACTGAAAAGACTCTGGCCGTGGACCTTTATGGGTCACTGTTTTCTAAGTTCTCCCGCTGAGTTTTTCCTTCCAGGCCAGAACAATAGAGATAGGATAGAATGTTCTTCTAAGAGTGTGGAGAAAAGAAATCTGAAGAGTCTGAGACTGATGTATCTGTTGAAGCCAGAGAGATAGTGAATGGGCAAGGCTGCAATGACTCGGCTGGCTTTATGGCCAGCATGGTCAATGATCAATAAGACCAGAAGGAAGATATGACTTGATCCATAAGGGAATCCACACCAGCAGCTTTCAATATACCCAGAAAGTGACCTGTGTGATGGGCTAGGGACCAACTTGGGATATGACCAGTAAGACATAGGTCCTGTGGCCATTGAACCAAATGGAAGTGCTCAGGGTGGTTCATGGGAGCATGAGTCGTCCGTCAGCTCCCAGAACTTACTAAACACGCAAAATCTCATACTCGGGCTGGGTATCATGCCACACGCCTTTAGTTTCATCTCTCAGAGGGCAGAAACAGGCAAGTTTCTTGAATTTGGAGCCAGCTTGACCTACATAGAGAATATCACAACAGCCAGAGCTACCTAGTGAGCCCATACCCCAAAACAAACAAAAAATAATATTAATAACCTCATACCCCATCTCTGGCCTGTAGAATCTCAAGGCTGGGTGGTCTGGAAGAGTTTAACACTTCACAGGTGATACCAATATGCCCTAAAGTTTGAGACCAACTATCTGAAAAGGTCAAGGTATCCCGAGGCATGTTCTCATGAGCGTACACCAGTTGGTAACATATACATTGGGAAGCCAACATGAGTCACTTGGGAGAGTGACATGAGTTATGGTGCAAGACAGAGCCATAGATTATCCAGTCCCTGCAGTTAGCGTAGCAAATGGAAAATAATAGATATCACGTATACAAATTATATTCAGAACCTTTTAAAAATAGGTTTTTCCTGAATAGAGAGACACATGGAGCTACCTCTGTATCACCAGTGAAGTATAGTACACCAAGGTATGGAGCCGCCACAGGCTGAGAAGCGAGGGTACCAAGAGACCAGGAAGCAGCAGCAGTATGAGTTCCCAGCCTCTGTCAGCAGAGACAGCTGTTGGATGGAGCAAACATGCTTTGACTGATGGACAGACACCTCTAATGCCTGTCTGGCATGCTAGGCTCACACCAGGTCACAATGCTCACCCAGTGCATAACACACATCAGCTCAACAGCCACAGCAACCTTTTAAAAAATAAAGTAGGGTATATATTATCCAGTATAATTACATCATGTTTTACAAAGAAACAATTACATAACAATATATAATAAATAATGACAGGTTGAATTATTTAAAAGTGTTGGCTGAATGTTCTATATACATTTTTTTAAGATTTGAAAGAACAAACCTGCCTAGGTTTGAAAGATTAAAACTCCAAAACAAAATTTAAAAGTGCCCAGACAGAAATCAAACTGGTTCTTACCTGAAGCTTCAACCCTACTGGCTAGCTTTCCTAGCTCTGGAAGGTCTACATGTACTACTAAAATGAAAAGTAATCACAGTCTAACCCAGCTGTGAACCATGTGAGCTATAACAACCAGCCTAGTAAGACATGCCTACTACTGCAAAAGTGCCACAAAAGTCTTGGGTGCAACCAACCACCTTCTGATTATATGTAATGCCTGCTGTACACGTTGAAAACCATATCTGACACCATTAGGGCCACCAAGAACCTGTGGCTAAAGACATCATTAGCTCTAGAGGAGAGCCTACAGATGTCACTTTGCTAAACAGACATAAAATTAAACTGATCCCTAATAACTTACCATTGTATACACAGATTATTACTTCTCTCAGTTCTCATCAGGAAAGCTGCCTTTTGTAGTAGATCACAATTAGCACAGAAAGATTGGGAATTAGCAAGGTATAGGGAAGACAAGACTGTGAAACATTCATATCTAACCAGATCATCTATATAACAACCCTCTTCCTGAGGCTTAGGGGTCGTTCCAAAAAAAAAAAAAAAAAAAAAGGCAGGGGAAGATTGTAAAAACCAAAGGAAGTAGCACTCCAAGGAGAGAGTATTTTCCAGATACAGAAGGGCAATTAGCCATATGAATCCATGGTGCTTATGACAGCACAAAGGCTGTACCAGCTCCATCCAGACAAAATCTCAGCGTGGAGAAAGGGAGACAGAAACAAGGACCACCCTTAGCTTAAGAGCTACTGTCAATTAATTGTCTTAAGAGCTGCTGGGGAAAGGAGTGCCAGTTCTCTTTAATGGTGTAGTCCCTGGAGGGTTCTCCATACTACAGTAGAGGGTACACATCCCAAAGTATGTGGGCAGTACAAACTGTTCTTGATGGGTTTAGAAAGAAAGAACACAGAGTTTGGTGGGCAGTGAAAAAAGGGAAATCTAGAAGGAGCTGTCGGGAATACTGAATACAGCCAAAATACAAGGTATGAAACCCTCAAAGAATTAACAAAAAGATGTGTTCAGTGTACTTCACTGTCATCTGACGGTTCAAATGTCAGCGTTTCAACGATGCCTACCCTAAGCAATTCTAATGCTGCCTTGACCTGGTAAGGCCTCGCCTGCTGCTCTTCCCCACGGCACATGTCTTCTAACATTACTATTTAGGTTGCACACTTTTTACATCTTTTATGTGCCACAAGAATGGTAGCTCCATAAGGTAAGGATTATTATCTTCACTGTGAATTCCTGACTGTTGTATAGTATCCCTGCGCTCATCCATGAATATCTGTTTAAATGAGTAAATGAAAAGAATGCAACCTATCAGAGCAGTATGACAGGAAAGCACTGGTTTCCAGAGATCTTCCTTCAGCACATAACATACTCTAGCAACAATGCGGCTTCAAGGGTGTGTGGACATCCTTGCCTTTTCCCATGGCAGAAGAGTGACAGAAATGTTCCCAGTGTGTAAATTACCTTTCTTATGTTTGTGTAAGGCCCAGGCGAAACTATGAGCTCTCATAGCTGGAAACAGTCACCATCCAGAAGCAGAATTTTGCCTTAAAGTTGGTGACTATCCAGCCAAAAGGTTCATAAACTGTTTTCTTTATAACTAGTTATAAAGTCCCTTAAAGGTTGAAGCATTTTCTTTGGGCAGACCCTACCTACATGCAGCTTTTCTTGGAGCAGTAGAGAAACAAACACTTATTTTAACTGGCTTTTGTACAAAGGACTTAGAAAACCTTTGAAGCACTCTGTAGTGGGCAGAGCCTTTTGAAAAATGACTGGAATATCTTTAGGAAGAAATTCAAAAATTCAGGTTGGCATGGCAATAAAGGAAAGTGAGATTGTCCGAAGTGTACCCAAGAAGGTGCAGCAGGCGGCAGGGAAAGAGCAAGATGGTAAATAATCTAAGGCAGGAGGTGCAACGCCCTCCCTGTGATAGCAGTAGTAAAAGGCTCGTCAGAACAGTGCTATTCGCCATGGAGGCAATGCTATTTCTCACCCCCACACCTTCCGAGAATAGAAGACTACACAACAGTAGAAAGTAGCCATTCCTCTATGCAATGTGTAAAGCCCTGAAATCCTTCAGACTTGAAATGCTCCGTGTACTTAAGAGGCCCAACGCATTCAGATCCAGTTGCCATGTTGACAGACATGAGAAATTAGGACTAAGCACAGAGCACCCATTCTGGTACCAAGCCTGAAGACATGCCGCTCAGGCTGGGGCTATTCTACAAGCTGGCTGGAATCCACACAGCTGAGACTTGAAAGAAATTATTATGCCTGAAAGAAATCAATTTTTGAGCAACAAATCGCTTTATAAGGATTTAAACCCTGGAGTGAGGCCTCTGTAACATTGTCAGCTGACAGAAACAGCTGCCTTCAGGAGCCATGCAGCTCAGCCACTGACAAAAGAAAAGAGAGACCCGTTGTGCACGGCTTGGAGAAACTTTTGTAGGTTAAACAGCAAAACTAAAATGCTAAGTACCATTTACTTTCCTCTGAGATAGAAAAGGGAAAAAAGGCCTTGCTTGTAGACACTAAATCAAGTGATCCTGTGGGGTTGCAGCAAGCCATATCCCTGCTTCGGTCCTATTTGGGGTATTGTAATAATGCTGTGTTTCAGCGTGCACACCGCCTCTCTTCCTGACACAGTGGTGCTGTATCTAACATAGAAGTGTTTGAGGGGCCGTAAAGCTGGGAGTGTTGTTTGTGCAGAGGACGGTGTTCAGAGGGAATTCTCAATAGATGGGACAAGAATGTGGAGATAGTTCAGCTGAGAGTATTTAAGTAAGCCAACTGGCCAGGAAAAAAAATAAAAGTTCTTTTTGCTTTACCCTTCCAATGTCTCAAAGCAAACAAGCAAGCAAAATTTGTGACTCTCTCTCCAAGTTTAACAGGGAGCAACAATGGTTTCACCCTGACATTCACAGGCATACAATGTGAGTCACGGGAAAGTTAAACCTTTCCCTCACATTTTCTTATTAGCTTCTCCCAGTAGCCCTCTGAACTGAGTCCTATTATCATCCCGTTCCATAGGTGAAGAGAATGAGGCTTGCATAACTTAAGAAGCCTTATTCAAGTCTGCACAGTTAAGAAGAGGAGCCAGGACTCAGTCGCTACATTATTTCAGTGCAGATGTCCTCTGTGGTAGCCTACTACCATCAGCGTATTTGAGTTATAATTTCCCTTAAGGCCGACAACATATGAGCCAGCAAGCAAGTGTCCCCTATGGGACACCATGGAAAGCGGCAGTAAGTGGTAGAGAGAGTAGGGAACAGTCCTTCCAGCCTCTCCTCACACACTTCTCAAGAGCGTGCCCCTGTACAATGCGTGTGAATGTTCTCTCTAGATTTTGATCGGAGCCGTCATTGCCATGGGCTCAGCTGACAGAGACGGCCGTCTGCACCCGGGAGATGAGCTTGTCTATGTGGATGGGATCCCGGTGGCTGGCAAGACCCATCGCTACGTCATCGACCTCATGCACCACGCGGCCCGCAACGGGCAGGTTAACCTCACTGTGAGAAGAAAGGTGCTATGCGGAGGTACGGACTGAGGTGGGCAACAGAGCTGGTGGGGGAGGCAGTGGGATGCTTTGGTGAGGTAAGTGGGTAGCTCAAAACCAACTTAAAATTGGTTTCTGGGTTACACAGGGACAGAAACAAGCAGCATGTTCTCCGCGTAACAATTTTTCAACATGCAGTTTGCAACCCCGCCAATCCAGTCTCTGAGGCCTACATTTTAAATGTAGTCATTTAAAATTTTCTAGCAAAGCCCGAGGCTGATTCAAGATGTGTGTGCTCCCTGCTCTTTGATGTATGCTTGTTATAAGTAAAACATCATAATAACAAAAAATATGCCCTTTGAAAATGTTTCCCATTGTGTTTACAAACAAAGAATTCCAGCATTTTTGTACTGAAATAAGGAAAGCAGGGTGGAAAATTAGCTTTCATTACAGAGCCTGCTATAGGTAGCAATACACCTACCACCACAAATGGGGACATATGGCTCTCACCCTGAGAAAACAACTCATATAGCGCCAAGCTTATGAAACAGATAAATTACAAGTAATTATTCCCTTTACAGCTATTTTCTTGGCTTCAAAAAGAACCAGCCAAAGATAAATATTTAAAAGTCAGCCCATATATTGATAATCTTATCTCATTTGCTTCTCTCCACTATTAAGTCCCACTGGGGGGCTGTATTCCAGAGGGTATGTCTGCTGCAATCACCATACTGGGTTTATAACTGAACACTAAATAATTTTAGCATTATAGATTTTTTTCCCCTAAGACTTAACTGTGCTTTGTCTTGTGAATCACAGAAGCAGAAACTCCAGCCATGTTCCCCTTTCACTCTCTGCCCCAGAAGCTCCATGACCTGTCTCCCCAGCTACTTGAACACTCTCCTAGAGACTCAATTCTAAAATTAGAACTGACCTTGGCCACGTGAGCTCTTTGCATTACAGACAAGGTAACTGAGACCCAAGGAATAATAGATTGCCTAATGGTTCACAGTGAGTTAGTGACAATGCCAGCGTGGACTCACTCCAGTGCTAGTCTTCATTCCAATGCTATTGTCAGCTCCAGATTCCATTGTAAGATACTACCCCCATTCCCAGAGACCTCAAAGACAGATAACTGATTTATGATACTCCCAAATTCTTCCGAATGTGTTCATATATAACATTGGAACTTTTTAAAGGCCACCTGCTAATCACAGGCTATGGGAGAATCAAAGGCGTAAGATTTACTGCTTGGACTAAGTATCTTTTTCTTTTGAGTCCCCTAGAAACTAGACTTTGAGCAAGGACAGTCATTTCAAAGGACGAATCAGACGAATCATGAGTTTTCACCAGCAGAGACCACTATATATCTCGCAGTGGATGGAGGTTTTGCTACTCAGTGCCATTTGTCTTCTAAAATCCATGGTGTACCACTTGACCCAAAAGAAATAAAACACCTTGAATTATGCCTTCTCCTTGAGCAGTAGCCAGTATGGAGACAGCGCTTGCTTGGTTTCCATTTAACCACCACTCTCCCTACAGAGTGATTCTTAACAAAGCAAAACAACAACAACAAAAAAAAAGTTTGATGTACCTATGTACTGTAACCTGAAGATAAATTAAAAAGATAACTGATTTATGAGGAACTATACTACAAAGTGCAAATCCAGTACACCGACGTAATTTTATGCTCTCCTTGCCACAAGCTGATGATTGCAAATTAAATTTTGTTCTAATCAATCCAAGCTGTTGGAGTATAAGCCAAATGCTGCTGCGCAAAGGTACTCTTGCAGTTCATAGGTCATTTGACTTCTGTAAAGTGCCCTCTTTGCTGCTCTTCTTACCAAGTTCATTCCACCAGGCTTCAGACTGCATTTGAGGTGCATTTAATTTTTGATAATGTTTCCCTACAGATTACTCACGCTAGGAAAGACTCTGTGTTCATCCAGCCTCCTTGAAAGCTCCATCTGTACCGAGAATGATTAAATTCAAGACAGGATACTTGGAGAGTAAAATAAACTCCTAAAAAACAGGGTAGAAGACACCTACAAGGCGTAGAAAAACAAACTTCTTCATAGCTGTCATTCTGTCAAACGGATAAAGGCCAAGTCAGGATAGATGAGACGGGGAGAAGTCTTTTTAAGTCGTGTTGCTGTTATTCTGCTCTGGTAGGCAAGGCAGTGGGAGGGGCAAGTGTGGCGCAGGATAGGACTGTCCAGAGCTGACAAGAAGTAAGCAATCACCTTAGCAAAACCACAGACATAGAAGAAAAATTGTTGGTCCGTTATCTCACCCAAGAGCAGTTTGAAACACAGAGAGCTGGGGGACTATCCAGCCAAACAGATTATACCCTTCCATCTTGTCCTGGCCTTGGCTCATGCAGACACACTACTGGTTTCCAACGGATACATCAGAACAAGAACACAAACAGGATGGCATACAGATAAGTTAATAGCACTGGGCAAAGATTAACAGAAAACCCTTCTCCAAATATTAAGTCCTAAGAAACACGTATACACTAAAAGTAGAAAGGCAAATTTTTTCAACTTTAAGCTGGGCCATCAAAAGTGAGAAGTTGCTGAGTTAGAGACCAAATGATGCAGTGTCTTTTGCCTGGGAATCACAAGCACAAATCTTGTACCTTGAACTAGTTTTGAGAGCTGTCTTATCTGTGCCACTAGCTCCAGCGTTTGGTTGGTTCTTTTACCCCCTGAGGATTTTAGGAGAGTAGCTTTAATTACTCTGTTGAAAGTATAAATATTTAAGTGTTTAGTAGCTCAGCTTGAAGATGTTCGACCTAATGACACATTGTTTTGGATGCCCACTGTTGGTTTGAGAGTAAGATGTCCCTGAGGGACTTCCTAACTTGTGAATCAAGAATGGATATGCAAGAAAGCTTTGTGGCTTAATCAAAATATCCAGTCTCAGTGCTATCAGCATCTTTCTCCAATAGCCAAGGAGAATATAATTCTTAGTCTAATGTTAAAGGAGGGGCACCCACTGACAGTACAGTGAGACATTCTGGTGGACATAGCCCTGATCTTGGTCTAGCCTTTGTCCGTGTGTGTTCTCTTTCCTTTTGTGAACATGTCACCCATCCAGTAAGCTGTCTACCTTGATGAGTATAAACCAGCTGTACCTACACAAACAGGGGCAGGGACATATCCAGGGCTGTCTCCTTTCCCAGGAGGTACTGTGATGGTGTCTATACATATGGACACCACAGCCCCTGTGTAGGCTTTAGTGATATGCATGCCCCATGGCCCTAGCTATGCTTCAAGGCAAGATATACCAGTTACAGTCTGGAAGCAGGCACAGTGCATCTGGTTTACAGAATCCTCAAGTCCTACTGCCGAGAATGGGGATCTAGAAGGGAAATGGAGGCTCTGATTGAAAATGGCTGTTGGCTATATGACGTCCTTACTTAATGAGCACATGAATAAATTTGATATTTGCAAGAGGCATCTGGGAGTTGTCAGAAACATGGTGACCCAGGCAATAGGCAGCCACGATCAACTCCGAAAAGTTAAGAGAAATTACAAATCTCTACTCCTATCAGATCTCTCTATTAATAAACATCAGCAATTAATTGTAACAATTAGCATTAAAAGTTTAGACCAATAATGTGCCAATGAGAAGCAAGTCACACCAGGAGTAAACATTTGGGTCCAAAGCCTCTCACCTGCAGGCACCATCAGCCATTCCTGCCCTGCAGAAGGAAGAGTCTCTTCCAATAAAGTGCCATGCTGTTTTCTAGTATCACTGGTGGAGACAGAACAGAACCTAACCTAAAACTTAAGTATTTGATTTCAGGAAATGCTAAATGACTGAATCTTGAACGGCCATGCATATGTGAGCCAAAAGGCACCAAGTATTCTTTGAAATTAGTATGGTTTGGAGTCACCTTCTGGCCTTTTACTTGATTGTTCACAAGCAACCCTGTTGATGTGCTTTGCCTTAAAGAGGTTTTGGAAAGAAAGCGGTCCCGTCCAGATGGAAAGCCAGTTGTATAGGAAGCACTTGACGTCAATCAACTTCTCAAAGACAACAGTGCTACCAGATCTCAAGGGTCAGAGATCAGAGAAACCCTGGGAAAGCTTGACCGTCTTCCCAGTTAACTGCCTGACTTAAAACTTGCTCATTTTGCTAAAGAGGAAGGGATTTTCTCAAAAGTTTGAAAAGAGATACAAACTCAATAGAAAATGTCCTGCCCGTCAGTTCGATCCTTTCTGGTACCCAAGGACCACCACTTTGCTTAGTCATCAATCCCCTTGCTCTCTAGACCCATGGTCTAGCCACTCCCAGGCACTTACTGCAGAAGACAGATCATTTTTCTTTGTTGCTGATTTACTGACAACCACAGCTCTCAACTCTCCTAAAATATGACAGCCAGAAAATGAGATCTCTCTTGTCATTGCCTATGACATTTAGTTACTGATTTGGTCCAATAACTCTGGAGATTTTCAATTTAATGTAGCAGCATAATAATTGTTTGTTTTTCTTCTCCAAGACTATCTCTAATCATTTTATTTCCAACTTGCACAAGGACTGATAAAGGACATGTACTTCACCAAGACAGTAACAGCCTGTCTTTGAAGGAGGCAGAACCATTCTACTCTAGTTCAAAGCAAGGACATTGACATTTTGTTCTTTTATGACATCAGTACATTTCTCACAAATGAAAATTGTCTTTTTATATTAAAGATTAATTAATTATGTCTTAAAGAAAAAGCTCAAATATATCAAATCATAATAGCACCCACTTGGGTCTCAGTTCTTCTGTAATTAAAAGAAATGAAAAGGCATGAATGTACCTCTTCCCTAGCTCTCTTCTCCCTTTAGTGTACTTAATAAACCACCTCCAAAAACTCATTTAATCTTATAAGACCTTTTTATGATGAAGTGACTTAATTTGCACTTATTTTCTTCAAAATTTTAGTTGACTTAATGCTACTTCTAATGTCTCTGTATATGAATAAATGTGCTATATGAATGAATACAATTCTTTCTCTGAATATCAGTATAACAAAACATCCCCTGTCTCCCCTTTCCATCTGACTTCCTTATTTCTTATTGTTATAACAAATAACAGATATGAATCAGCTTACAAGGAGGAAAGGTTTGTTTAGGCCATAGTTTCAGGGCGGGACCCACTTACCTTGGGCCCGTGGCAACACACAGTGATTCTTAGAAGCACATAAAAGAATTCCATGTACATCACAGCTAGAGAACAAAGACAAAGAAAGACAAGGCAGGGAGGGAGTGAGCACAGGTGTCCTATAGTCCTCATCCAGGGTATACCTCCAATGACCAAGAGAATCCCAGGAGACACCTCTCAAAGTGTCACTACCCCCCAATCATGTCACGCCCTCACAGTATTGCAACTATAACTTGCGATGCTAGCAGGCTTCATAGGAACTTCTGCTGATTATTTGTAACTTGACACAAGATACTTCCCAGTACTCTTAAGTAAGAGTCAGTATCTACAGGCCCACAGGAAATAAGGAACTGTCATAGTTTTCTCTTATTCTGTTGTACAGACATCTTTTGATGTCCTGATGAACATGAGGAAGGAAATGAGACAGCCGTGTTCCCCATGACAATTCTCTGAGACTCAAATCGGCTCCCGTTACTCCGCTCTCTGCTGGCACTTTGCTATTAAGTTAAAATGACAAATCCTTCCTGGATGCCAGGTCAACTGTCATTAAAACAAACAAACAAACAAACAAACAAAACCACATGCTTCTCAGAGGTAGAGAGAGATGGCTCAGCAGTTAAGAGCATTGGCTGCAACTTTTCCAGAGGACATGGGTTCAATTCCCAGCATCCACATGGCAGCTCACAGCCAAATGTGACTCCAGTCCCAGGGGTTCAGTGCTCTCCTCTGACCTCCAAGGACATTGAGCAGCACAGAGTTCACATACATACATGCAGGTAAAACAGTGAACTGGCTTCTCTTGGCTCCCAACATCCTCTCACATTACCACATAATTATGCTTGCTGCATTTTGTAAGTATTGGTTAGGTTTCTCCAATTAATATTCAATTAATAAAGTGTATTTTCTAATAATGCATGCAAATGAGCAAAACTTCAAACACCTCTATTGAGATTTAACATTCACAGTTTGTCAGCCTGATATTATTGGATTTGATTCCAACCGTACAAACTAATTTTCAGTGAAAATCTCCATTGATTTGTTTATTCTTTCAGACTACCTTATTGAGTAAGATGTGGCTGTCACCTAAAATAATAAGCAGGCCACTTTAAAAGTCTCTTTCCTACCTATATGAAGTGAGTTAACACTTCTAGGCTAGCAAAATACCATAAGACAAAACTGTGGCTCTTTAAAAATAGCCCCCAAGGTTGTTGTCCACACTGACAGTAGAGCAGCGTTTCCTAAAGATCTTGAAATGTTATCTAGATTCCTGCGCTAATCTTCCCCAGACCAACTGTGGGGAAATAAACAAAAACTTCCATTGTGGGGCCCTTTTTATGTTTATTCTCTTTAACCTGTGTGTGAGAGAGAGATGTAGGAGCACACATGCCTTGGCACACACTTGTAAGGAGCAGAGGACAGCCTCAGGTTTGTCCTCCCTTCCACATTGTTTGAGCCAGGGCCTGTCTCTCTTTGCTGTTTGCTGTTGTGCACTCCAGCAGGCCAGAGAACTGCTGGGGGATGCTCTGGTCTATCTTCCATTGACTCATAGGAGCACGGATCCTAAAAAGGATGCTCTAGTGTCTCCCTTTACATGGGTTCTGGGGATTTAACTTAGATCCTCATGGTTGCACAGCAAGTATCTCTCCCACTGAGCTGTCTACCCAGCCCCTTTATAGATTCTTTCAGTGAGTCATATGCCTGGGATGATTTAAGATTCTGTCTACTTGGTTTCCAATCATCTTCAGTCTGTTACTATGCAACCAAGAGGCTAATATATAAAAGTTGTCATTTTCTCTGGGACTTGAAATCATAACAAGAGAAAAACAAAAGCAAGTACCAAACTCAGAGAAGGCTGATGCAGGGGGGCGGGGTCGCATGGGGGGGCAGGGTAGGATAGTGGGGAGTGGGTCCCCTGTGCTTTGGGAAAGGCTAACAATGGATGAAGACCTAGTGGATTCTGTAGGGGATCTGTAGCCCTTCAAACGCTCTCTGTATCTAGAGGGAAGATGAGCTAGTCACTCTTAACGCCTGTTCCTTAGGCCTTTCCTAAATCACTGAGTTCTGTGGACTATGATATGCATTTCAGGGGAGCCCTGTCCAGAGAATGGGAGGAGTCCAGGCTCTGTATCAACCCACCACAGCTCTCCACGCAGTGACTACGCCACCTATGCCAACAGCAACCACGCGGCCCCCAGCAGCAATGCCTCACCCCCTGAAGGCTTTGCCTCACACAGCCTGCAGACCAGTGATGTGGTCATTCATCGCAAAGAAAATGAAGGGTTCGGCTTCGTCATCATCAGCTCCCTGAACAGGCCTGAGTCTGGAGCCACCATAAGTAAGTGACTGGCCTGTCTATGTGTGGATAAGGGGGTATGATATGTATTTGTTCTAATAACAGACATACCAGAAGAGTAGACCAGAGAATGGCTATGGATATACTGAGTAGCCTAGAAGTCTCAGGCTATGAGCAAAAGAAACATAACTCACCTTTAATACTGACTAGCCAAATATCACTTCTTAGGTTCAAGAGCAATGCAAGACTATGTGCTCCAAACGCTCAGCACCTTTAAAGCCTTTAGTTCATTTGTAAGTAGAGTAAAATAAAAGAGAGTGGTGTGTGGTCACACGGCAGTGAGAGGAAGCATGTACCATCTTCACGGGCTGGTGAGGGAATGTCCCTTATGAAAACTGTTCCAGAGGATAATCCAGAGATAGAAAGAACCTAGTGGGAGATCGGTCATACAGACCAGTGATGACGAGGAGCTCAGGACCAAGAAGGATGCAGAAGGCCGGGATGGCTATGCAGCCAGAGAGAATGGTGCCGATTGCCACTGGGGTACACAAAAGCCAAGAGATGCAGGCTCCATATGCACTGGTAGCAAATCCATGTTATACTCTCGGTTTGTGGAAATTTGTGGAACGTTTTGAGCAATGAGATGCCTTTTTTTTTTTTAAGATGCTTGTATAAAATTGAATGGAGGTTGGGAGATAACAGAACTAGAAACAGGACACAGTCAGGAGGCTTGTTCCAAAGCAGCCCCTTAGACAGAGACTCTGGGGTTCATCTCTCGGCTAGCAGCTGTAGGTAGGAGAGCAGTAGATGAGCATCAGTTCTCTGGATTCTTCAGTACTAATGTTCCATGAGTCTATGTGACACAGTGACAGAGCTCATATTCCTCTTCAGCCAGCCACCATTGTAGATGGCCTCCTTGGTCCACAGCTATCAAACAAAGGAGAGAAGTAGGGACAAAAAAACGTGTCATCTTTTTCATGGTCAAGTGCATTGGCCCAAAAGGCTATGGCTGTAATTCATCTGAATACTGAAGTTTTCAGATAATGACTATGTTATCATTTGAATGTTCCTAAAATTCTTATAAATTGTGGTTTCCAGTTTATGTCAGATAGGAAGGCATGTCAAGTAATGTTTTAAAAAATCATATTATCAGGAATTAGTAAGAGTGTCTACGGTCAGATTAATGTTATCAAAAGTCTACCAGAAGCACGTGCGTAGGATTGCCTCTTTAGCATGAGCCTTAACACATTCAAGAGAGAAAACTACTGAGTTTCAAACCTCCGCCAACACGTGCAGAGGCCAAATACGTACATCTGAAAGAAAGTTCCGTTTTTCTTTTTCTGATAGGCTGAAGAAATAAATCCAATCTTAAGCATAAACTTAAAGCAGGATTCTGTCAGTAGAATGGATTCACTAAAATTAAAAGGACACAAGACTGAAGATTTTCATGAATTATGCAAACAGCCTCCCAATAACTTGGGAAACGTTCACAGGAGCTTTTGCACTACCTGAGTCATTTGGTTGTTTGCTGTGGCAGGATACCTAGAGAGCTGGAAGAGAAATAAACAGCATACTGCCACCGTGAAATGCTAAGTATGTGTTTCAGGTCTCAACTGTATTTAAAGCATGACAGCTTCCTTTCTAAATGTGTAAGGAAATGTATGCATGTGCCTTCTCTATGGCAAATAAAATCCATGCACAAGTAGGTCTGGGAAAAAATTGGTGCTAATGCTTACAATTAGTGAGCTTTCTGCCTAGTGAGTGACCTCAAAAGGAATAATTCTCAACTTTGAAAATGGTATGATTTTGCATCACCCCTGAGCATAGAAGTACAGTAGTCTATTAGTCCACAATGCCTCCTAGTTGCTTCCTTTCATATAGCTATTTCTTTTCAATTTAAGGATTTTGAAACACAGATTGTCCCATGCTCTGTGGCAAAAGCAGCTATTACACTGATGGCGTGTTGTAGTTATAGTGTGTAATTTGCAGCATGCACCTAAAAGGCTCCTGGAGCCGACGCTCTTTCCTACTTAACTTCTATAATACTTTTGATGTCTCTTTTCAGAGAAAAATGCTAAGTGCCTTGTGAATGGTACAGAGGCATCCTTCAACCTCATATCCATTGTCAGTATATCAAGGTATCATGTCAGTATATGTCAGCATATTAGACTCTGGGCATCTGAGATAGGGCGATGCTATCAGATATTTTGAGGTCACATTCATTTGGCCATTTGCTAGGCTTATGGTAATTTTCTTTTCCTGTCTTATCACGGCACCAAAAGCATTAACACTTCATTGCATAGCTTGTTTCCCATGGCTACTGTAGCTGTTTCATTCGTTGACAAGGGTCACTGTGCATTTGATTGGCAGATTATTACATACAGGCAAACAAGTGGCAAGAGGTTAGTGGCTCAGGTCCTGCAATCATGCTACTTGGATTGGAAACCTGACTCTGTCGTTAACTAGCCTTGTGACCTTAAAGAAATCATATGGCTTCATTCTCCTTAATTGTATGAAAACATTTATTTCCATTCCTTTGCCATGGGTTACAATGAACATTAAAGATCTCTGTATACACACAAATACACAAGCATAAACAGTATCTTAAGAAAGTCACCCCAGAAAGAAAGACTTGTTCTGCTCCCAGAGGTTTCAGCCCACAGTGATTGCTTCCATTATTTTGGGGACTGTAGTGAGACAGAACATTGTGGCAGAAATGTATGATAAGGGAATTTGTTCTCATGGTAGCTGGGAAGTAAAATTAAAAGGAGAGGGCCCCCAAAATGCCCTTCAATGGCACAGCCCCACAGGTTCCGACTCTTTCTTAAAGATTTATTTATGTATTTTGTGCATATGGATGTTTTGTCTACATGCATTGCAGGCATACATTTTTTGCAACCCCCCTTTAATAAGGGTCCACCCTCTGCTCTAGTCCACCTCCAGCAGAGGTGCTGGAAGAGAAAAGTTGTTAAGATATGGGGGGTGTGACTCTGCTCAGCCATAGTTCTTTGAGGGTGAGCTCAATCTTCTTTGGCAGCAGTTCAGTCCCATAGCAAACACCAAATACAACTCAGCAGTTACAGACCAGTCCTCTAGTAGGCAGACACCAGGCACAAGCCGATAGCTGTAGTTCAATCCTGAATTAACCAAAAGGCTTGCCCACCAGCCAGCCTGAGCTGAGGCTGCAGAAGTGAAAAGTTGCCACAGGAACTCATGAGCAGTTCTTTGGCAGGTTTCTCTTTGGCATCACTAGTGGAATTCAACAATGCTACATAAGGCGAACCAATACACACTGTCATTAGCGAAGAATAGCGAGGCAAAACAAACCAAGCCAATGCTTAGTGCTTGTCTTCCACTGTCTGTGGAGTCATATTTATATTACTTCATCAAGCATCCATTCACATGTTTGCTATATCCAAACATCCTTTTATCCGTGTCTGCTTCAGGAAAACATTCTTTCATGTGTCTGCTTTAGTAAGACATTCTTTTACCTGTGTATTTCCCGCAAAACATCATTAGACATAATGACTTTCCAAAGAAACTAGAAGTTTCCATCTCATTGCATGTCTGCACATCAGAAGAGGACATCAAATCCCATGGGACTGCAGCTATAGATGGTTGTGAGCCACAGTGTAGGTGCAGGAATTGAACTCAGTATCTTTAGAAGAACAGGTAGTGCTCTTCTTCACTGAGCCCTCTCTCTGGTCCCTATGGGTTTAACTCTTAAAGCACCACCCAATAACACTTCAGGCTGATGTACAAGCCTTTAGCGTATAGATCTTTCGTGGACATTTAATATCAAGACCAAACAGCAAAGATATTCATTGTCATATATTAAGAAACATGGAAAAATTAAAAATAAAGCTTTCTTTTTATCTTTTAAACTTTTATTTTTATTTTATGTGCATAGGAGTTTTGCTTGCATACATATGTATGCACTATATATACACAGTAGCCACAGAGGCCAAAGAGGGTGTCCAATCCCTGGAGTTATAGGCAGGTGTGAACTGTCATGTGACTTCTGGGAATCAAACCCAGGGTCTTTTAGAAGAGAAACCAGTGCTCTGCTAACAGCTCCTTCATGCTGATAATTTCAGCTGATATTTGTAACGTCTGAACCATGTCTCGTCACTGACTAGCATGTCATTCTTATCATTCATGAGGTCTGTATATATAGCTCAGATGTGACTCAAGCAGTCTTCTGCCTCTGAACCAGACGCTCCTTCTATGAGAATGTCCCAGTGGCTGTGTACAGTGGATTGGTGGGCTGGACCTCGACTATCCCTAGTTCAAGGCCTGAGTCTTGCTACCCAGATGTTATTGCATAAAAACCTACTGTCTTACCAGCCATTTCCAAGAAAGGCTTCAGTATAAATGATTAAAAAGTAACCTTTAGTCTCTAACATTTCTACAGTTTGTCAAGAAAGTTATATCAGTATCCACTTATATAAGAGGCAACTAGAACACTTCGACATCAATAGTAAAGACTGTCGAATGAATTTAAAACTTAGCTATAAACCCATTACAAGGGAAGTCAACTAATTCAGAACAGCAGCCAGGGCACCAATCTAAGCTCTTAAAGGTAGAGAGCAATTGTGTGGCTCCTCTTCCCTTCGGTGATAGTTTCCTACTGTGCTCACTCGATCTGTCTTTCTCCACAGGCACATCAAATGGCCAGCAAGCTGATGACCACACATTAGTGTCTCAGCTGTCCACTGATGTAATTGTACTGGCACAGGCCAGAGTTTAGACTTGCTCATTGCTGACTTTTCCCCAAGACCCACTGCAAAATGAGAAAGAGCCACAATACCCTGCTCAGAGCATTCTTAACGTCCACATGGATGAAATACTGAAAAGTGATCCTAGAGATTCAAACACTCAGCTACAGCTCTTCAGCTCCCTTTAAAGCAGTGGTTCCCAACCTTCCTAACGCTGCGACCCTTTGATAGAGTTCTTCATGTCGTGGTGACCCCCCCATCCTTAAAACTATTGTCATTGCGACTCCATAACTGTAATTTTGCTACTTCTATGAATCACAGTATAAACATCTGATATGCAGGATGGTCTTAGGCGAACCCTCCAAAGGGTTCTTGACACACAAGTTGAGAACTGCTGATGTAAAGCATGGTCCTTTGAAAGGGTACGATTGAGGTGAAATCTGCAGTATAGAGGGTTACACTTTTCCCCACAGACCACAAAGCCACTTAAGTAGTCGCTAAAACTTAGGAGAGACATAAAGTAAAACAAAGATTCCTTGTCTCTGTGATCCTCCCCTAAAACCAGGACATTTAACTAAATGAGAAGAGCAACCCACAAGCCCTCCTGCTCCTCCAGTGGCGTCTGTGTTCTCGGGCGTCCTATGCCCAGCCTCTTCTAGCTGTCACGATGCCGTCCATCATGACAGGGCATAAGGCACACTGTTTTGTCCCTGTGTGTAAAGCCTTGGCAAACTTTGAGTCCCAGAAAACACTTCTCATTGGCTTAAGCTTTCATTTTAATGTTTGTAACTTTCTGTCTTTGCCTGTGTGTTGGAAGTAGCTCTTTACACTTTGAATTCTTTGTCCATCTTGATCTCTTTCAAGAAATGATCTGACACAGGCACCAAATACTCCAAGGCAGCTCCTCTTGGACAACAGTTTAAGACCAGGTGCCCTCCCTTTTCACACTTGTAAAGTGATACCACATCTATAATGCACTCAGATAAAGACAAAAAAAGGCTACCTGGGCAAAAGGACACATGTTCCTGGAACCCTCTGCCCCTTCTCCACCCAGCTTTACCCAACAATCCTCCTCGGCTATCACGGTACATCTGTCACCTGCAATGTCATACTCCTTCCAGTAACACCATGGCCAAAGCTCCACTCTAAAGCAAATTCTCTAAAGACCAGCCAGTGAGCAGCCATTCTGATGCATTACTGGTTTGGTTTGTAACAATAGATTTTTCTTAACCTCCATAATGAGTTTATTCACTGACTAATAATAATAAAATACAGATACAGCCTAGAGAGGGTGGTTCATAGCAACACCAGGGAGGTCAAGGCAGGGGGATTACTGTGAGTTCAAGGTTAACTTAGTGTAGGCTACATAATGAATTCCAGATAAGCCCAGACTCTGTAGTGAGACCCCCATCTCAAAAACAAGCAAGCCCCAAGTAGTAAGCCCAACAGGTGCTGATCCTGGCAACTTGACCTGTAAAGTCACTAACCCTTTACCTCCCAGTGTTTCTTCCGCCAAGAGTCATTAATGGAAAGATATTTAAATCATGCCAGCAGCCGGGAATTAGACAGGCTCATGCTTTTCTTTACTCATTAGTTTGCAAAAGCAAGTTTCCTTTGGGAGCTGTGCACCAACTTTACAGCGTGCAATGTTCTCTACTCCTTAAACAAATCTGCTTGGGATTCCTTCCTCAACACATTGCCTTAGCTAGGGGCTTAGATTATGCTGAGAGCAGCTCCCTGGGAGAAGGATGGTGTCATTCACACATCCGTGTGAATACTTAGTAACAGAAGAAATAGCACAGACTATTTCTGTAAAATACCAGCGTCCTCCCAAGTACCTGGGTCCCAAATGCTATGCACTGAGCCTCCTGTTAAAGCCTCTGGAATACTTGGAAAACCTACACAATTCTTAAAAGGATAATGATATTTATTGAAATATCATACATGTATTTGAAATAAAATACACTGTTCCTGTCCACTATTGCTGTGACAAGAACACTCTGACCAAAAACAACTGGGGAGAAAGGGACCCGCCTATGACAGCTTACACGTTACGGTCCTTTATCAAGGGAAACAGAGGCAGGAACTCAAGCTGGCCCATGAGGGAAGGTGGGGTTGCCCAGCTTGCTTTCTTATACAGCTCAGGCCCACCTTCCAGAAGCTTCCCGGCTCAAAGTGGACTGGTCCGCTCTCATGAATCATTAACCAAATAAAATGACCCAAAGCCATCCATGCCACAGGCCAATCTTGTGGAGGTAATTCCTCATGTAAGTTTCTCCCTTCCATGCTGCAAGTTAACCAGTAAATTCTGACACAAACACATCATTATTATACTAAAACCCTACCTTTCTTCTTTTTTCCTTAAGATACCATAATATCATAGTCTTTAAAACATTCAACACTTTAAAAGCCCAAGATCTCCTTTAATAATCCAAACTGTTAGCTGTGAGCTCCTTCTTGTAAAACCCAAAGTAAAGTATATACTTTCTTATTTCAAGAGGACAGAACCAGGGCCCAGTTACAACCAGGTCAAAACAAACACAGAATCTAACAGTGTAAATAACTCAATGTCTGATGTCTTTGACATCATGATCTTCCGAGCTTGGATAGTTCCACCTCTCTGCCTCTGCCATCCACAGCATATGGTTTGTCTAATAAACTCAGGCCAACTTCATTCCACACCAGCTTGCTGTTCTTAGAGCCCACCCTATGGTCTTAGCATCTTTGTATGCCAGAGCATCTCCATATGCCATCTCCACTGTCACGGAGGATGTAACCTCACCATTGATCTCCCCTGGCCTCTTTAACTGTACCATATCATATCAAACAATAGCTGCTCTCCATGCCCCTTAATGCCTTCAAACCAGCTCCACGTGAGGAGACTCACACACTGTGAAGTTTCTTTTCCATCTCGAGAGGCGTTCCTGGCCCCTCTCACTACAACCTCAATGTTCTGACACAACAAAAACGTCTCACAGATGATTTTACGCCAATAATACTGGCCTCTCAATCACAGCCAGCTCCTCAGCCCCAGCAACCAGTATCAGTTGTCCCAGTAAAGCACAGTGTTCATTTCAGTGGTGCTGGTCTCTTGTGAACCGTAGCTGGTTCTTCAGTTCAGCTGAGTACAAATCACAGATTCTTAATTCAAATAGCATAGAGATGGCCCTGATAGAGTCTTTGAAGGCCTCTCAAACTTCACTCTGAAATTTTACAAGCCAGACCTCTATCATCTATCATTTTTCTCAATATTCCTATCTTCTAAGATCCCACAGAACAGCCCATAAGCTTTGAACACCCAGTGGCTCCAAATTCTGAAGTACTTCCAAGTTCCTCCCAGAAGACCATACATCCTTCACATACATCACAGCAACATCCCATGTTCCTGGTACAGTTTCTTTTCAAGATTGATTTCTATGGCTGTGTTAAAACATACACTGACTAAAAGCAGCTGAGGATGGAAAAGTCTATGTCAACTTACAGGTTACAGTCCATCATGGAGAGAAACCAAGGCAGCACAGAGGCAGAGGCCACGAGGGAATGCTGCTTCCTGGTGTGCTTCGTCTGTCCTGCTCCCCTTGCTTCTCTTGCTTCTTGAGTTTGTCCACCACCCACATGGGGCTGGTGTGGGAAAAGGGGCTGCAGCGGTGGAGTCCTGGAGGCTTCCAGGCCGCAGCGGGTCCCACATACAGGAGAAAGTCTAAGGTTCCAGAGGCTGGAAGCTTTGGCGACGGCAGGCCCCAATGATATGAGGAAGTCCTTGGTTCCAAAAGGGTTTATTTTCATGGTGGGTGGTGGATGGATCTGGATGTACCCCCGCTCGCCACCCCCCCCCGTGGGGGGGCAGACCTGAGTTAAATAGGGAGGGAGAAAGGGAGAGGTTCTGGGGAAGGTTTAATTGGCTCTGCCCTCTGGCCTTCATTAGTATGTAAATCTCTCTAGAGCCTGAGGCCTATACTCACACCCTCTACCTGTGCACTTTGGGAGGGGCTGTAATGGCCTACATGACTGAACAATGTAGGTCCATGGAGATTAGACTGCTTGTCAGGACCCTGGGTTCTGGGACTTGACCAAACTCCTGCCGTTTGTCCCTTTGAGTCTCGGGGTTCCAGGCCCATGCCCAACCAAGAACCAAGATACCCTTACGCAGTCCCATAGCCTGGGCCCTTCCACATCAGTTAGTAATCAAGAAAGTAACCCACAGATATGCCCACAGGCTAATAAGATGGAGGCAATTCTTCGGTTGAGGTTCTCTCTTCTTTGGAGACCAGTTTTAACCAACCTATACATCTTTCCACATTGATTAATGTGTCAATGTGCTGCTCTGGCTTCATGTGGAGTCTATAGTACAAATGGCATGGGGTTATGATAACAGTGCAAAGAATCTCTAGAAAGGTAGCCTTTTCTACACTTCTCCATGATAAACGCTTGACCATTACACCTGAGAAAGATAGGTATAGAACACAGTGCCTCTAAAGTCAGACTCTGAGCTAATCCTGAAAGATGGCTTCCCCAATAGTCCCTCACAAGTTCCATTCCATCAGAGTTGGTTTAGTTCCTTCCCGGTCCCAGAACCCACAGTTTGCCAGCTGCCAAGTGGAATAGCACTATTACCTAATAATTAAATGGACCAAGGCCCCTCCCAGTTACTGTGTGATGCTCTGACCTTTCTTCTACCTTTACCTTTACAGCAGTCCTATGAGACAGCCATCTCTCAAATCAGCTCACGAGTGTAAGCTTAGGATAGACTCTCTCCTGAGTCCTCACTCTTCTCCTTCAAGTGGTTTTCTTTGTTCTCAAATAGAAATTCTTGTCCATGAGCCCCGTGACGACGATCTGTTCTCAGAGTGAATTCTCTCCATCCTTGGAAGAGTCTTTCATCATGACTTTATCAGTTCTTATCATGCTGCTTATGAGAATGAGTTTATGCTTTGTCTCATCCCTCCTCTGACAGGTTTTAATTTCTGAAGAGCAAGAAAGTGTGTGTTTCCCAGCATCTTTCACCATTCCCAGCAGCATGATTTTCAAGCGTTCTCCCATAACTGATGTCTGCAGAAGGAGATGGAATGAGAATAGAGTGGCAAGCTACCCTCACCAGAAGTTAAAGAGTGTTTTCCTTTCCAACCCATCTGGCACCTAAACCCAGCTAGGGCATCAAGATGGAGTTCTGCTAACAAGAGAAATGACAGGGACTCAATTACAAAGGGACCCCTGTGCAAGCCGATCCCCACCTAGCATGAGGAATCACACTCTAATGAAGTACAGTGGAAGCAAGGTCCCAGAATACATATTTCCCACTGGTTCTTCTCTGCCTGGGTAGCTGATTTCAGTAGCCAGCTCTGAGGTGAAACATCAGATGAGAGAATGGATGAGGAGATCAGAGATGGGGGAACTCCCTCTGTGAGTTGGGGAACCTGTCGAATTACATAGCTCGAGTCCCGAAAGCCTGGGTGTCCCGGGTATGCTTTGAGACTCCTCTTGGTCTGGCCCTGGTTGTCACTAAGCACATGCTCAGCAATCATTACATGGTCCTAACTGGATGATCTTGGTGGCATGCCAAGTCTCTAGGGAGAAAACTAAACTACTATTTCAAATCACGTCCTCATTTCACTGTCCTCATGAACAGAGAGAAACATTTCATTTCCACATGTAAAATCTTAATGACACTATGACTTAATAGCAACCCAGCTAAGACCAGAATGAATAAGGCCAGGTGAGTCAACTCATCTTTTCAATCCTGAGTGTGACTAGCTTTTTTTCCCCAAATTAAAACCTGGCTGCCTGGGTCCCCTCATTAAGCAACTAAACAAGTTAAAGGCATTTCTGCATCAATAGAGTACACTGAAATATTCACACATTAAAGCATTTATTAACTAGAACAGAAACAGGAATGCACACATTCTACTATGCTATCACTAATGTAAAGAACCATGTGTTTAGAAAGTGAGTCTCCTGAAGAAGCCCATCCTTCCTCTGTGTTCTCAAGACGAGGAGTCATGCAGCCTAGCAAAATACCTTTGAGTGCTCTTGGAACACCTTTAAAATTCTGAGCTAGTTTTTCTTATTGTTTGTCAAGAGCTTATCAATCACAAGTTTCTCCCACTAAGGAATCATGTCCAGGAGGGGTTTTATTACTGTGTTCAAGACTTTCCAGGCAATAGTGAAACATACGTGCCTTCTTACTGTCAGACACTCAGTTGTCTTGAAAGCATGTAAATGGTGGCTCTTTCCTCTGGGCTGAAATCATCCAGCTCTTTGCTATTCACGAGATATTCACGGGAACCACAGCTGAGAGGCACACAGACTTCACATACAGATCACTCAGTCATCCTCCGGTGGAAAATGCCTGTTACTCTGACCTGCAGTTCAAACCCTACAGGCCATTTCTGCTGACAGTACGTACCCCCACACTGTATTCTATTAAGAACTGGTATAATTGTATTTTTGTTTTTTTCCCCAATAATACACATCATAAAATATATCATGGAAAAATCCCAATAAAGCTAGTTCCATGTGTGGATTCATTAAGAAGATATTGTTATATTAGCGCAGGACTGTTCCTTAGCGTCCATCTTTCCAGCTAGAACAGGGGCTCCCATTTAGGTAGGGGTAACTCTACTGGAGGCCCAGCTCCTACCAAGGACTCAGAATGTGCCTCCAACCAAACTCATACCAAACCAAATCTTGGCAAGAGCTCTTGTGAGTGATTATTTGACAGCCAATTATTTTGCAACTTAAGTTGCATTTGATCCTAGCTGAATTAATCTCCGCACTTGGTTGGAATCCTTTCTCTCTGAGTGATGACAGGGATGGCTGATCATTCTTAAGGTTTCCACAGAGAAGTCACTGGAATAACCCATGGGGTGGTCTCCTTTTCAGTCTAACTTCTTCAGGCTGTATTTCTCAGTCAGGCGAGGGTTTGCTCCACACATATGCCTAGATGTCGGTTCCTGGTGAACCGGTCTGTTTTCAAGAGAGACATACCTCATACCTTCTGCTCCTCATGTTCCTCATGAGAGTAGGGACTTCCAGAAAGCAAGGACAAACACACCTTCTGGAGGCTTTTGCTCTTGTGGTTTATGGCACCAGGCAGTTGAAATACCACAAGAGAGGTGGTCCTAACTGGGAAACTAGCATTGGAATGTTCCTTAGAGTTTCTAGAGGAAAAGCAAAACAAAAAAACAGCCACAATCCTGCAGGCCCTAGCAGCCCAATCCACAGCCCTGAGCAAACGACACACAATTAATACCTGTTCGCTACTGGGAGTGACGTGCCCACCCAACGCCAGTCAGTGTATATTTCTGTCTCTTAGTTAAATGTATCCAATAGCTGGATTATCACCCTTGAGAGATTAAGGCAGACTCACAGAGATTATATCCTGTTTTCTGTCAGACACTGCAAATACCCGACACGGAGTTCTAAACCAGCAACCTTCAACAGAATCTTCTCCCACCCAAGAAATGGTCCATCCTGCATGCAGCACAAACTTGTAGCCACTGGCCACATGTGGCTGGTGTGACTCAGGAGATAGAACTTTCAGTGACCCTGTGTCAGCTTGCACCTCTCTGCAGCCCCGCGTGCGGCCCTTATTTCTCTACCTCTGCATCCCCTGTGTTCCACTCCCCACTTAATGCTATACTCTGTTCCTACGAGAGCTCCAATAACTGTCCTGAGCCATACTCCATGATTAGCAGCATTCATTTGGCTCTCAGATTAAAGCCAGAACCTGCACAGCAGGTGTGACCTTCAATGATCTGTCCTCTCTCCTAGGTGCCGGGCTCTCTGGTGTTTGCATCCTCTGCTGCACGGCGCTGCACATAACAGATCTCACTAACCCAGAGATCTGCAAGTGACAGCACAGGTGGTCATGATATTTCCCTGTCCACGCTGCCATTTGGGAGGGTCCTATGTGCCTTGCCAAACCCAGATTACATAGCATTTCCTCTCCGGTGATTCCCAGAGCCCCTCAACACTCTGTTTCTCAACTCTTTCCTCCTGTTTTTTTAAGGCTTGATTTCAGTAAAATAGAAATATGTGAACTGTAGTGTAATCGGTAGTCCTAAGTTTTAACGAGTATGTTTAGTTTTACAGCTGTGGTCAAAACGAAGTCATAAGGCCTCACAGCTGCCTGCCTCTGTGAACCACTGATATTTTTTTCTGCTCTATTTTACCTTACCCTGTATAAAATGACTGTACAGAGCCTCTGGCTCTGACATTTTGCATCCACGTAATTCATTTTTTTCTTTGCCGGTGTTGTTTCTTGTATCGATATTTGATTCACTTGACTTCATAGTTCTCCATTGTATGGATGTGCCATAGTTTATCAGTCATTAGTTGAGGGACATTGGGGTTGCTTCCTGCTTGGAATAATCACAAATAGAGCTGATAAGCATTTTCTGTAAGGCTTTGTGTAAAAACAGGCTCACTATTTTTAAAAGAGCATACGAAGGTATTTTCATTTGGTAAATATTGTGGATAGGAGTGATGGATCATGGGATGCCTGGTCCTCTGTGGCTTGGATAGAAGTGCAAGATGCTTTCCGTGTTTGAAATTATTTCCAGACTTTCTCACTTTGAGATCATTTCATGTTAGACACATTAACCATCCCAGAAGGCACACAGCAGTATCTCACTTCAACTTTACATTATACTTTTTCCCTAAAGACCAACAACACTAAAAACGTTGTCATATTTTTTTGGTTTTTGGTTTTGTTCTATCTATACATCTTGAGTGAAGTATGATTTTTGCTCTTGGTCTCTTCCCCCTGGAGGATAATTGTCATCTTGCTGCATACATCTGGGGACTCCTTGGACTGTCTGCATTTCTCATTTTAGCAAAATAAAAGTCATTTTGCAATAACAATCTCAGAAAATTATTGCAGAAACATAATATGTAAAGCGTTGTTTAGTTAAAAGTGATAATGAGTGTAGCTGCAGTACTGCAACTACAAGTGGTGAAAGACAATATCCATAAACAGAGGCGGAAAGTAAGCTACAGGGTGCGGCGCTCAGGAAGAGCAAGGCATGACAATACCCACACACAGAACTCTCACGTGCTGACACAATTCAGTTAACCACTCGGAGGTCACATACAAGTTGTTTTCAGAGTTAATACATGATCTCCTGGCTTCTGGGCACTTCGCTTAGGGCCTTTTCATATTTGGGTTTTTTTTTTTCAGTCATGCACAATTGCATTATTTCAAGTTAAAGCATTTTGTACCCTGTTACTGAAACTTTGGCTTCAGTAGGGGGGAAAAAAACTGAAGAGCCAATAAATATTCATGTAATCTTGGGGATAACATATTGCATAGGACAGCTGGCTCAGGAGGGATCATTTGCCTGGGTTAGTATCTGTTTCCATTTACATTAAGAAAATATTGCAAGAAGTTATTATCTGCCTTGGGGCTCGGGGAATACAATGGAAAGCTGATACTGCACCTGATTGCTTTTGACATTTGCGGATTGTAACAGAGAACCATGTGATGATAGCCAAGTGACTTCTTACAAAACACAATTTCAAAGGCTGTGAAGGGAAAGGGAGCTGGCAGAGACAGAATGCACGGCATCTGTAAGAATGAGAAACGGGATTTGTCAGCGGCACCTGCTTGTAGCCATCAGTCGTCCCGACTGGGCCGCTGAGACATTACTCAGAGCCAGAAACACTGATGGGCGTTAAGTCTCCTGTGCGTCCAAAGGCTGCAGATACGGAGGAGAGAAAGTGTGGTTTGATTGAACATTTTAACCCAAGCCCGTGTTAATAAGATGTAATTGTATAACATTTACTGAGTACTCGGAAAGACGTTTGTATTTCTTTCTGTGCTACAGGAGACAAACAACAGAAATTGTTTTTAGTTTGAATTCATAATTATTTCACATTTGTATTTCAAGTGGATTCAAAT